>JAVLUZ010000024.1:220376-302134 GCA_036768485.1 Mermis nigrescens | reverse complement strand
GAAGGCAGGGGGTGACAAAAGGTCGGAAAGCAAATTCGAAATTGTCAGCGTCGTCACAATTCATGGGATCAAAAACTATATTTTCTTGGAGATTTTCTTCATTCTGAGGCCCACAACATCCTCCTAATTCGAAAATTTGTGCATTCACTACCCGCGATCTTGGTTGGGCTACCGAAAAACGTTGGGTATTCGAAACACTAGGAGCGGCTAGCACTAGACTTCCTAGTGGACCACCGCGTTGCGCATTACACGATGTGCTCACATTGCTCTCTGTTTGCGCAAGCTGTCTAA
Source organism: Mermis nigrescens (assembly GCA_036768485.1). Classification (NCBI taxonomy): domain Eukaryota; kingdom Metazoa; phylum Nematoda; class Enoplea; order Mermithida; family Mermithidae; genus Mermis; species Mermis nigrescens. Next base: position 301,843 of record JAVLUZ010000024.1, on the reverse strand, counting down.
ATGCCATCTGGTAGTGCCCTGGTCGGCCACAGTTATTACATATTATCACACCATCTGCGGTTCTCCCATAATTACGCATGTGATTGTTATTGTTTAGGTACCTTGTACGATTTATAGGAGCACCACGGAATGAATACTCATATCCTCGATTTGAGCGATAATTTTGAAAATTTCTCGCAGAATTTCCATTCCAACCCTGGCCACCATCATTATAGATGTTTTGAAAGCCCCTTTTCACAAACGCATTCGATTGTAAACCAGACTCTAAATTCGAGCTGCTCAAATCAGGAATACTTTTATTACTTCCCCTCAGTGGCGTTTAATTTGCAAAACTGATTGCGCCTAAATGTTTAACTAGTGTATTCAGTTGACTCGTTGCTACATCAATCTTATCACTTACACTTACGCTACATTGTTTTTCTCTCAGTTCTTGTTTTATTGCTTCAGATAACGCGTCTTCAAAAGTTTCAGGCTCCGCATTTTGAACCCATCTCCTAACACTAGGTAGCAAACCATTTATAAAATGATTTTCAACTATTACGTCGTACTATTATTCCCAAGGTGCCAATCAGGAAATGCACTGTTTGCCAAACGCCTTACGTCATTTGCATAATTACTTACTGTTTCACATTCAATCTGATTTCTAGCTACTAGTTGTTCAAATTTTACGTCTATCTGCCTATTATTCGGAAATTTTTCAAGAAATGCTGCTGCCCATTAATCCCATAATCTCAAAGGTGGATTTTTAAGGTCCAAATTCATTGTAAACAGCAAGAGCAGAATCACGCAAATAAGCAGGCAAAAACGCTATTTTTCGCCTAAATTCACTCGCACCAGCCTAAATAGCTAACCTTGTAAAATTTTTTGCCCATTCAGACCAATTCATTCCGTTAGATTCACCGCTAAATTTTTTAATTCTCACAAAGGTTGTGAAAACGGACGAAATTTGTAAAGTTCCCTAATTTGTTGGACTGTTTGCTGCAACAAAGCCTGAACATCAGCTACCTCATTTGCCATACCTACGGCACCTAGGTTATTATACGTACAATTACGCGTTAATCAAGTAAAAGAATTCAGCCTAGCTTCTCTAATAATTCCTTGAAAAGTATCTGATACCGTATTTCCTGGTTCTTCGATGTTGTTTCGTCGCTCAGTCGTAGTAGCAATCAAAACGATACATTCTTCTTGATGGCAGACGAGTCGGGTTACAAACCAGCAGACGTAGTTGACAAAGCGTTGCTAGGATTGTCCTGTCGTAGTCGCGCCAATTTGTAACTGGGATCGACTGTAGCTTAAGGCGTACTGTAGAATTATGCTGGTTAAACTTTCATTATGAACGTCGAAAGCAATTGAATACAAATAAATAAAATAGCCGACGAATTAAGAAGACAAATTAAGACGTACGTGCTCCCGTTAAGCGGACAAGCCTTTTTAGCCGGTAAAATCCCAACTCAGGTGGTCGAAAAAAGTTCACAAGAATCATTTTTTACTGTGTTCAGGTGCTCCTGGCAAGCTGCCAGATACGCCAGAAAGCTCGAAGAAGCGTAGGTAAATGACGCACAAAGTCAATTCAGAATCTTTCTAATTTCTTATCTCATCATCATTAGCTTGAATAAAAACTAATAAAATCGGAAAAAGTCCTATTGTAGCAAATTTGTGAGTCTTACGGTAATTAGAAAAAGTCAGTGCATACGGTAAAACAAAAATTTAAGCGGACGATAATTTAAAACACGTTTTTTCATTCTGTAGCTTAATCAACACCTTTACACTCTCACTTTTATATGATAGTAAAACATATTTTCCCTAGCCGAGTAGAGTTTGCCCTCCGCTCACGAATGTTTCTATGTAAGCGCCAGGGCCGTAATCCTTCAGTTCGTCAGTCATATTGCCCAATAATGATCCTATAGACACTTCATACTAATCTTTATTCAGCGTCGATTTAAAAATCACACTGTCTGTGTTGAAGTAAAGTACTCGATCGCCTAATTTTTAAAGCTGTTGTGTAGGCGGCTATGACCGAGTTTGTATTTCCCATGACTTCAGCAAAATCATCCTCTTTTGCGTATGTCACTGCTATCATGTTCTCATTGATAGCGTTTATCAAGTAAATAATGTTTGTTGGGTCAAAAACTAATTCGAAATATTGCTCTAGCTCTGTAAAAAATGTAACTTTGGTCATGTTGTTTCTTTGACCGAATTTTCCCAAAAAAGAATTAAGTATTAGCTTAGAGAGTGCGCGCATACCCGGATTTTTTGAGATTCTGGCTGGATCAAGTTCTATTCCCTCATGTTGTATGTATTCCGCTATATATTTTGCTTTGTCATCATCCGTTTTCACCCATGCAGGCTACCCGTCGGATTCCTGCTTTAATTTCAAGAATTCGTTGATGTATTCCGTAAATAGACCTCCATCCTAGTTGGTAATGGGGTCATACTTTTCGGATTTTTCATAATGCCATACTTCGAAAATTCCAAGAATTTTGTGGCCCAACTCAAGTGCTTTGTACACTTCGAGCGTCACCCGTGCACCCACTATCGCCCGTTCTTCGACAGTGTGCTCACATCAATCCTGTTGATGCGGGGAAATATAATGTATCCCCAAATCCGTCATGCAATACTGGGTGGGACAGGCTTTTGTGTGGTAAAATTTTGGCCTTAGGTAGTACCTCATATGGATCGTTTTTCAGTTGAAATTTATAAAAAGATTTCTGTCAAAATCTGATGATGTTCAATAGGGTTAATGCCGTATTTGTTAAATGTAGGGTACAAACTGCATATGTCCGTGTAACAAATTTTTTCCAGGGGAGCACCATTTAGATCCTTTTTGATATTTTCGAGCAATTTAATGGCATTTGTTCTTCCACCATAAAAAGTTTTCCTGGGATATTTTTTTCCGTATTTAGTGTACAAAAATTTTTTGGTAAGCAGAAAGAAACCCTTGATCCGTAGTACATTTCGGTCAGAAAAAATTTCCTAAAACTCATAACTGGAGTTGTTGGCAGACATAAACAAGTCGAAAACTCGGCCAAAATGTGTCTTTTCACCCCCATATTTTCGCATCTCTTTACACTCCCATTCGAGAACTGAGGCGAAATTCAAAAAACAACAAAGTGTTATCTGCAGAACCTAAATAGATGAATAAGTCAAATGAAGTGCATGGTTTTGCTGAAAGAATTAAAAAAATAAAATAGTCAGCATTCAGAAGATTCGAACCATCATTCTTTTCGTAAGACAGCAACCGAGAACGGAGTTGTCAACCACTGCGCCAACCTCGACCTTTCGGCAGATTTCAGCTTGATTATACTATTTTAGAAAATATTCATCATTTTATTGAAGTTTAAGAATAGTGCATTTATGATGATAAAAAATAATTATTTATTAAAGACGAGTCAAAAACCTCTGAAATAAGAAAAATCTGATCAAAAATATGCAATACGGAGTTATCTATCGGCATTAGAAAATAGATGTAGATTTATTCAAAATTCACCTCTTCATACCTCAACAAACACTGGCTGTAGAAAAGTTTAAAGGTCAAATTCGTTATTCTGACCTTACGGAGAACATTTTTAAAAAATTCATCATCCACGACGCTCTGGGCGCAAAAATGCTTTTCGGGGTAAACTTTACACTTATGCTAATACCGCAATATGTGGTGTATAGAAACAAAATCAACTGGGATCTGTAACGCTAAGGTCAGGGCACCTTTTAAGCATAATTAGCATGTTCCGCCTACTTAGTGGAGTAGGTGAAGAAATATCGTTTTTCTTCTCGAACCCTTTACACTAAAACGATCACAGATCAAGAAATATTGCGTTAAAAGAGATAATAAAAAAACGTTCCTCGAGATTTTATAACCCTCTACATTATAAAATCAATCGGACTGCACAGAAACCAAAATTGAGTTAGATAAGCTGAAAACAAGCAAAGAGTAAAAAACCCGTATACTTTACATTTTTGTGCAACAACCATTGAGTGTAAAGAAATTTTAAGGTCAGATTCGTAATCTACAGCTCGGGGGCAACATTTTAAAAAAAAGTTGGCCCTCCGCAAATTATTTGATTTTTCGGTTTACACTTTACACACTCATTGCTAACTCGGTATTGAGTGTAAACGAAAGAAAAAAAAGACCGGCATCGAATTTTTTAATTATCCATCGATTACAAAAAACCGCACCTCCCAGATGTGTGCCGTTATAGCTGTGAGGGAGGAACACAAGTTTCGCACTCGCTGCAAAAAACATAAGAAAAAAGGATGGCCAACTATATTATAGGTAGCGCTATTGCGCAACCTATGATATATATATATATATATATATATATATATATATATATATATATATATATATATATATATATATATATATATATATATATATATATATATATATATATATATATATATATATATATATATATATATATATATATATATATATATATATATATATATATATATATATATATATATATATATATATATATATATATATATATATATATATATATATATATATATATATATATATATATATATATATATATATATATATATTTATTTATTTATTTATATTTATATTTAAATATGTATTTTATTACTTTTATCTAGTACCGGCGCCTGTGCCGGTGCTAGATAAAAGAGAAAAAATTAGTGTAAAAAGAATAATTGAAGCTCATTTATCACCAATTTAATGAATAAAGGCGCAAAAAGGTAGCATTTTGTTAATAAAATCTTCTGATTAGCATAGTGAAGCATTTTGACTGAACTTCAGAACAAGTCTTCGAGCTTTAAAAATGAATTATTCATTTAACAAAACACATCTTATTGAAAACATCAATTAACAGCAAGAAGCGTGGACGCTAATAAATAAAGTAAATTAAAATTAAAATGATCGACATTTAGAGTGGAAAGTTCTTCTAATTCTACCATCTGTAGGCAATAAGGATGAGTAATACAGAGTGATTTTCAGCTTAATTTCATCAAATTCATTTTTATTTTTCCATTTTGTGAGCAGAAGACCGTAAAACGCAGCTAGAATTTTAAAATAGTTTTTATGCAAAACTTTTTCGTGCAAATTATTCAGAAAAAGCTTGTTAAACATTGTTAATGAAGTTCTTAGTCTTTTGCATTACTAATATATCTCATGTTTGTTTTCAGAGGCTTTTGAAAATGTGAAATGATAAACTCAAATAATTTAACCTCAAAAAGTTTTTGTGGCAATTTTCATGCTTGTTTCTTACTAGTTGAATATTTAACTAATGCACTAAAACCAAATTTCGATTTGACTTAAGAATCAACTAGTGCACAAGCCAATCTTGATCGCGCTACACTTAAACTTATAATACACTAGGCCAAATAAAAAATCGCAAAATTCATTTTCGCAGATTTTTCCAAAAATACTCGGCGATTTTTGCCGCAATGTTCGCAGAATCCGAGTGGTAAATCCTTGCACTTCATGCATACTACATGCGCTACGTATAAATTTGGCTCATGCTCTACTCGGATTCCAACATTGGTATTGCCACAAATCTTTTCTTGGCGTATTTCGAAATCGAAAAACACGTATTTTGTGTTTTTCTTTTCATCCTTTTCAATTTCTATCGGTTTCATGTTACATTTATGATCGTTTTTAGGTATGACTGTTTTACAAATCTTTCAATAAAACTGACCACATTTATGTTTCCTTATTTTATCGGCTCTATTAATGTTCCGATTGCATTTATCGCATCATTTCATTTGTTGGCATATTGATAAATTGTTTTTCCCAACATTTTTATGATGGTCAAAACATTTTTGGCCTCTAAAGAGTTGGCCACAATCCCTGCATCCTATCAGAGTGATGCTTGGGCAAAGAGGTCCATGACAGCAGGGGCAAACTCTGGAGCAGTGGTGCTCGTTTTTGTTATTGTATCCCTTGTTACATGCTTCACAAAAGTAGCTGTGATTCATGGAGCCAGTCATGCTACCAATTACATCGCAGGGCCTTCAAAAATTATGGCGTTACAAAAATCAACACTAAAAACCTTAAGTTGAAAGTTTGGCATTGCAGTCTGCAATGCCTGCAGCTCGGGTATGCCACAAGGGCCCATATGATCTTTCAGGCCTGCAAGATCTGTCAGTTCTCGTGCTTTTGTTTGCTGCATCATGTACCGATGAGTATTACCTTTACATACTGCTATATATTTCGATTTGAGAGTTTTATCATCTGGCTTTTCCATATGTAGAGCATGCGCTATAGCCACAACTAATGCTCTTGGTAAAGGTAAATTATCATTGTTCTTAATTTTTACAAAACATTGCTTAGCCTTCGTTTCTTTTTCTGAATTGATAAATCTTTGTTTATGGTAGCCAGAACTAGCAGGGGGTTGACTTGTACTATTTTTATCCGCGTTTCCGGTTGTTCAAGTTGCACTTCCTCATTTCACTGCTAAATTCGTTCAGTTGTATGTACAATTTGCTCGCCATTTATTTGTTTACCATTTTGGAAAGGGCACAATTGCTGGCTTTTTTAGTGTTGGATGTGTAATTTGCAGGCCCACCATGTCCGTTGTATTAGATCTGTCAAAAATTTGTTTGATTGCACTGTAAAAAATTTCGGCCAAATTTTTTCTAAGTTGAGGCGATCCAAGTTTTCAAAGTTCAATGTATACGCTCGCCCTTCCATGTTGAACCGTTTTATTTTCTGCATTTCTAGCTCCCCCAACTCGTAAAAATCTTCAGGCGGGTACCACTCGTCTACAACTTCCAAACTGTCCTACCATTCCTCCCGCATATCTTCGTCCGTTTCGTACCACATGTCTTGTGTTTGCACCTTCTCACTAATTTTGATGTCAGAATCCATTTGAATGAGAAAAACAATTCAAGAGCGAAATTGAGAGGTTCAAAAGGGTTGGAGATATCAGAGAATGATTTTTTCCTTCCTGTTTCCTTCTTTTATACCTTCTGAGGGACCGGAAATTGTTGGACTTTACACTTTTTCAAGTCCTCATGAGTCATCATCTGCATGCAATGAGAACTAAAAATAGAGCAGGTTGATGCTTCGTACAATGCTCAAAATAGAACGCTCGAGTTCGATGCTTCTCGCCTATACTTCAGAGTCTATATGCTCATGCGTGTGCTATATGTTTAAGCACAGCTATATGCTTAAGCACTGCTATATGCTTAAGCATTGTAACGCTAGTTGGGCCGGTGTCGCATCTTGAAGTGTCCGTGCCTTAAAGTGTCTGGCCGGACACTTCAAGGTACCTTAAAGTGGCACCTCAAAGTGTCTGGCTCTGCCTATATACGCCCACGCATATCACTCTCTGTACAATTAGGTAAATAGGAATGTATATACATATATGCGTACCTTGTACGATGTATTGAGGTACATAAATACAAGCAAGCCAATGCATCACGAAGAATTTGTTGCATCGTCAGTGGCGTCGTTTGACGAACTTGGAGATAAAATCGATTATAAAAATAACTTTTGTGAGGAACAATCGACGATATTTACGAATTTCAGTCATAAATGTTGTGACTTCAAACTGCACACGGTTCCATTCACTCATGATTCTAAAAAGACCTGCTAAAACTTCATTTTATATATTGCCAACCATGCTACCATTCATACATGTAAAAAGGGGGTAAAGGTTCCCATAACCGAAGTCGTAAATGTAAAAATATAAATATAAATAAGCATAAATTGTTTATCCCCCTCTCCCCAATTTTGTGCAAAAAGTTGCGATTTCTAGCCACTCTAGGTGCATTCTTTCAATTTTTGAATAAAAATTGAACTTCGCGCACTCCCTCCTAATGGTCGGCGAATCCCCACCCAACGCTTTGGGCTCTTAAATGCCTGCTACTTTACAAGGGCAGTGTGCCAAATTCTGGCAGTCAGATGAAGCATAACTACAAAAAACGCCAAATTATTAAATTCTACGGATCTACCAATTTGGAGAGACTTTGGATTTTGGGGGTTCAAACCCTATCCTTTTATGCCTACGTATGTTGCACACTCTATCCCAATGTTTAAATAAATTTTTTCTCGCTTTTAATCACGTTATTGTGGCCCGGACACTTTAAGGTAAACCCGGACACTTTAAGGTACCTTAAAGTGTCCGGCCGGACACTTTAAGGTGCCGGACACTTTAAGGTGTGAAGGTGTGACACCGGCTTTACTACTAACGTTTTCCTGCCAGAAAGGATTACTAAAAAGTTCTGCTTTATAGAAGATTCTGAACCAGTATGAATCTTTTTTACGCAATATCTTCTTCCTTGACATGTTTTATAGGATAGCAAAGTCTGCTAGTCACTCATAATCCAGTCATCCTAATTCTATAAAAAGATACCTACTTAATTATCTGGCTTTATAACAGACATGGTTCGGAGAGGGCATACACAAAAAATTTTTGGATTAATTATGCATTGAATGCTTTGATATGGTACAGTAACATGATGTGCATAGTGAAAGTGAGTTTTTCGGCCTTTAGTAGTGTAACCTAGCTGATTTATAGGTTTCTGACGATTAAAAATACAAGAAGTGTGAAGCAACACGAAGCGCCGAAAATTTTGATATTTTTTCATTAGTTTTCATGTAGAATGTACGGCCTTTTTATTGATAAACAGTTCAGAGATAATGAGTGGCTCGAAGCACCAAAAAAATTTAAAAATTTTTACCGCCCTTAAGATTTTGTAGCTCTGTGAATATTGATAGTCCGATAGAGCGGAAAATTTTCGAATTTATACAAAATAATTTTGACATAATGCCATAAGTCAAGGCTTCCAACAGGAAAACAATGAATTACCAAATGAGCATGAAGCGCCAGAATATTTTGACTGATTCAGGCTTTTAAACGGTATGGTATTACAAAGAAAAATATAAAAGTAACCAGCGGAGCTGTATTCCCGAAGATTTTGACGTTTATTCTCTTCAAACACAATTTTTTCTGTTTTAATCATACAGAACAGATATACTAACTCCGGCGCGACCAAAAATTATAAGAAATTCCAAATTTTTTTACCGTTTTTGCCCTCCCGAAAATATTTTTACTTTTACAACAAGTAATATGGCTGGATATTTCGGGAAGCGCGATCAAGCGCCAAAGCGGGGTCCGGGGCAGAGCTCCATAAAATTATGTAAACTAAGCACTTCAATGCTGAATAACAATGTTAGAATTTTCGGAAAATCGGCTAAAACTTGGTTCGGAATCAAACCCAAAAATACTTAAAATTGGTCGACTCCTAACTGGCACAAAACTTCTGAGCTGAATTACATTTTGTGACCTCTGCTAAGTACATTGCAGCAACGGAAGCTGCCAATAACATATAGAAAGATGTATCAATAAAAATTTTGTTCCGTTTCCTGAAAGAATATTGCTCAGGTATTTGTCATCGGCCATACATTCAGCTTGTTTAAAGAACATTAAGCTACTCTGCATCGCTAACAAAATGCTAATTTAGTATTCTGAACAGTGGTTATACTCTGAAAATATTCTACATTCTATAATTTGAATTCAGGATCCTAAAAAAACCAAGTACTCAGATCTAAATTGATATTACAAAAATTTATGTTCACATGCTTTAAATTCGGTCAAGTCATGTTTTGGATTTGTGACACCCATAAAACTATATCCGCTGTGATTGAAATTATAATTTACTTGGATATATTTTGATTTCAAAATTTCGTTTGATGTCTTCATTATTTCATCAAATTAATTCAACGTGTGTGTGGTATGTGTAGATTTGTTCTTTTAATCATTACACAAGCATAAACAAAGTTTTTCAAGTTTTTCATTGACATCTTGTAAATGGATAACTTTCGTCGCAGCAAATCAGTCCATTTGCTTGCCAGATTAGCTCAGCAGGGCTTGCTGTCTTATTATGAAATACTTTTTGTCTATAGTAATAATTGATTTAAACGATTTTACTCATTAGCAATCACGCCATTTGACATATTTAGAAATGCATTCCTGTTGTAACAGCTTATTTGAGCTGGTACTATAAAGGAACGAATTGTGCACCAATGGTTGTATATGATACGTGCCAGATGTGTCCACCGCCGCCAAAACCACCCAAACTGGGATATGACTGTGACGAAATGGGTATTAGCTCAAAGTATCCTGTTGCTAAATTCCTACATGATTGTGTTACTAGCTACAAATTGGCTCCTAATGCCTATTTTCCAAAGCCATTTCCGGAATTGTGTGCGAATTAGCGCGTCTTCAGTATTGCGTTCATATGCACTGTCTTATGTTGAAGCGAATTCAAGAAGTAAGGCGAGGATTAACTGCACGTTCTAACACAAAGGGCCGATCAATGAATAAATAGCTATCTAATTATTTTAGCTAATGACAATCAGGATAAATGTTTAAACTTGCGTATGAGCTGTTTTTCCACGTAAATGATTGTTGCATTGCCGTTGTCTAAAAAGTCTACCCACATATTTTTTCGTTAAGCTAAGAATAAAATTTTCGGAAGACTGGTAAATAACAAAGATTATACATACATATTTCATTCAAATAGATTAATTTTTCTGAATATCTTGGATCAATAGACCATTGATTTTTGGAAACTCAATTGCTATTGACATTGACATTTTTCTGACAATACTGCAGCTCAGAGATGCTTAAATTTCTGTTTTCACTTCTATTTTGATTAATACATTTAATAAGTCCGTACCTACTAATCTATGATTGCAACATAATCCATCATTAATGTCTTACCATTTCATGCTTTTATGCGTCTCAGTTGTTTTGAGTACCTACGTTTTTAATGTCATCTTTGTTCGAACGCGCATTGTGAAGCATAAAATCTTTTAGTAATGATGTACAGAATAAAGCGTATTTCACAATGTTCTTTCATTCATCATTTGAGGTAATTTTGGTTATGATATTGCATATTTCCTGTCTGCTGAGTTGAATGAATAAAACTCTATCCTTAGTAAAAAAGAACGCGTTATTAACTATAGTCTGTTCCATTCATTCGACAGCTTTTTAGTCAATTTTTTAAAGGCTCTAGTAAGCGAAACGGCAAATTACTGTGATTTGACGGATCAGCTCAGTGAAGGCGTGCGGCTAGAATTCTGCAATTTCTAATGCACTAATCCGCCCATATAAATTTAAATTTCAAGCATTCAATCAGTTCTAAGACATACTACAGTAAGTGCACTAAATGAAAAGCTATCGGCTAGAGTCGAACCGGGTTGCTTCGACGACAAGCAGACGTTTTTACCACTGAGCTATGCGGGACTTCACGGCGTTTCTCATCACTTTAGTCTATTGTGTTTAACATGTCAACTTAGAGTAAGTTGAATAAGCGATTTTTATATGTAAGTTGATTGAATTGCTAGAAGACTGCCGCGAAAATGTTATTGAAAACCCCATCTTTGCTAAGTAGATACAGTGAGATCTAGCAATATAGTAAATAAGATAGAAGGGCTTACTGTAATCACCAAAAGCATTAATTGAAAAAGCTCTGGAATAAATGAAACAGACTATAATTAATTCAACCATGCTAGGGCAAATAAATTGTAATCACATATGCACATGGAAGTTTGGGGTATAAAACCCCATCCCAGAATTAAAAAAGGGCAATTTTTTAGGAATCTGGCAAAATAAAGGCAACGAACAGGTATAAATTGAGAATTTTCTTCACAATTACTCTTAATTGACCGTAAACTGTGTAATAATGTATAGTCTCTTTCATTTATCCGAGAGTTTTTCAGTAAATGTTTTCGGAGACTACAGTAACCCCTTCTTTCTTATTTACTGTAGGCCGCTATATCTCACTGTTGCTACATACGTAGCGAAGATGGGGTTTTCAATAACATTTTTCGCTGCATAATTTATTCTCGTCTTCCAGCAGATCAATCAACTTTCGGATAAAAATCGGCGCATTCAGCTTATCACATTACATAAAATTGACACTTTAAGCACAATAAACATTTTGAAAAGAGCTGCGAACTCCCGCATAGCATAGTGGTAAAATGTCAGCCGATAGCTTTTTATTTAGCGCACTTACTATAGTATGTCGCAGCACTGAATAAATGCCTAAATCAGATTTATATGGATGGACAAGTGCATTAAAAATGACAGAATACCGTCCACTCACCCTCACTGAGCTGATCTGTCGAATTACAATTTATTATCCCGCTTCGCTCACTGTAGCCCGTGAAGAAAATTTACTAAAAAGCTCTCCAATAATTGAAACAGACTATAGTTTCAGATACTATTTCAGCGCTCACACCAGTCTTTGTAGTCATTTTTGTATCGGCATGATTTAAATAGGCCCAATTGTTCCCGACCATACATGGGCCGGGCCTCTTTAAACATAAAAATTATTTTATTAATGAAACATATGCAGGCATTATTTTTAGGTTAATGCTACAGTTTTTTTTACAGTGTTGTGTCACCTGCAAAAGTAATCAACATTTGAAATTACTTTATGACCGAAATACATTGACTTTTGCCACAGTCTCAGTTTTAATCTATGCATAAAAGTCTCTCAGCATTAGAAAGTTAAGCTTTTAAAAGTAAACTGATTTGCTGAGTGAGCTATATAGCATTTTTAAACAAACCTGCTTCTTCCCCTTAGCACGCAAGCTCAGCCTAGCGTGCAAAAGTATGAATCGCTAGATGCCATATAACATATGAAAATGCGGCTATAGTCTATTTAAACCTTATGCATATGAAAATCACTTTTCATCACTCAATGAAATCGATTGGCTGTTAAAATAAATTCGATCCAGTCCTAGGGGCACTTAAGTGGCCATCTGAATTTGGGAGGATTAAAATTTTGAAGTCAGATTTCACCACCGACTATAGTCTGTTTTGCATAAGTTTTATCATCAATTTTGAAAATTTTTTTGAAAATAAGCCGACGGATTAGGATAATATGTATCAAATCAATGCTATAATTTCAATCTGTCAGCATATTGTGTGATATAGTTCAAATTTATGCCCAAACATGTGTAAACTAACACTATGCAAAACTATTAGTATTTTTGAGTGTTTTTAGTGAGCTTAGCACTTTGAGACGTACGAAACTTTAAATCTTCAAAACAAGTTCAGCTTAATTCCAACAATATGCAAATAAAATTTCTGTACCTGGCTGCACAGTCCAAGCTTGACCCTTTGCTCAATATATTTTATGCTCGATTGGTGTATTGCAAGGAAAGACTACTGCAAATAAATAATTTTGCACAGAGCCTAAAAAACTTTTAACATATTTACTGTGTCTTATTCCAACTTTGGCTGTTCAGAAGACAAAAGTCATGAAAAAACAATAAATCAGGCGCGCGCCCCTTTGAATTATAAAATTATCAGCTTAAAAGCTTGCTAAAATCTATTCTGGTAATCTTCCAGATAAGTACGCTTTAAGAGTCAATTTCTGTAAGAATCACCCAGCCCGGCCCTGTAGTAAGGACGGAAAGTCAAAATTTAAGCTACCCTCATTTTAACATATTTTGCACAGTTTTTAATGGTGAACAACACGGCATAAAGCGTTTCGCACAAAACACGTTTTTGGTTGGTACATCGAGCTCAAAGTTTAAAAAATTGGCACTTTTTGTCAAAAAAGGCTGCATTTACTTTTTTGACTATAACTTTTTAACGATTCAATATATCTGAGTCAGCTTTTTTAAATGAAAGAAGAAGCTTTGTGCTGCATATTAAACCTTGATTATTGTCATTTACCTGACATGTTAAGGAATTACATTTGACTGAAAGTGAAAAAGTCAGATTATTTCCACTTAAAAATTTCAAATTTTGTTCTATATCTCCTAGCAAGTGATTCTTTAAATTTCAGTATAATGTCGCATTTTGCCTTAGTGTGTGTGGCTGACAAAAAATACAACAAATTTAAGAACAACTTTTGAGCAATGAGTTGTCATGCAAGTCAACTCAATGCGAGTTTGACCATGCATTCATGCCCAAAAGTTCTCTCCTTTGTGTTATATCTCGCACACCAGCTGATAAAAAGTCTAAAAATTTTAGAGTAATCATCCACTTAATCTCTTGATCTAATTGGAGGAAAAATGTAAAAGTCATCGGATTATTAATTGAATAACGAACCTCAAACCAAGTGCAAGTTATGTAGAAATGACTGATTAATAGCAAATGAAATTGTTCATTTTTTACTCATTACTCCTGCATTAGACATGAAACATTATCAAAATTCTTATATAATGTGACATTTTGTCTTTTTTTATTGTTTCAGTGAAAAATTGCGAGAATCAATGAGCCACGTTTTGAGTTATGGCTCTTGACATAAATACTTCTATGAGGATTATTAGATTATTGATACAAAAATCTCTTTGTTCAACAGCTACCACGCCAGTCATTTGTACATTGTAAAAATGTTACTGCGGTGTAGCAGTGGCCTTTTTCAGTATGGAGGTATATAAGAGATACTCCAATTTTATCTGAGCTCAATTATCTAAAATTGACTGAATTTCCAGCTAGCAACTGTATGGCTTAATGCCAGTTTCACTGAATTTATCATCAAAAGGTCAGAATTAGTAATGAAATCAAAATGTTCTAAAGTGAAGAAAGCTGGTAATTTAATAAATACTTCATTTCAGCTTATCGAATATCCATACATGCAAGTAAATATTTTTTGAAGTGCAGGTCTCGAGAAGTGCATACTAGCAAACTCGGACATATGCAATTCAGGTGGTGTTCAGGGATCGAAACAGTGAACACATGTGAAAAGTCAGTTAAACAATGACAAATATATGGATGTTCATGCTTAATCTTGATTTGCATCAGTGAGCCATAGATGGTGTCAGTGGAAGTTTTTGTAGAAAAAACTCGAAATTATGAGCTATAAAGACATAATTATGAACAATAATGTAGCTGTGAAAAACAAATTACTACGATTAAATCATGCTTCAAAACAGTCACTGAGCAGCAGGGCATCTTCCATTTCTTCTAACTCTAATTCAAGGTTCTGATCAGCCATCACTGCGTTTTCAGTGTACAACAATGATTTTTTGGGTTAATCTGAAGAAATACAAGGATCAGACATTAACACATCTTCCATTAAAAAGAGCGTAAAATTTAGCTATTTAAAGAAAAAATTTTTAAAATATATATCGAAACCACAAAGAATAATGAATTAAAACGTCTAAAACTACAGTAATTTTCCAGTATGGCTGCCTACATGGCCAAAAATGAAAAATGCGAATTCTCTATCAAATCAGGCGAGTCAGCAATCATTCAACAGCTTTTTTTACAGGCTTTTTGAATTGGGCTCAAACATTCGGTAATATACAGTCTATGGCGTGTAATAAGCATAGCTTATGGGGGCAGCCATATTTGAAAATATTTAAAATGCGTTAGTAGAGTGAAGGGCGGGCTTAGAAGAAAAACCAAAAAATGAAGATTTTAGAGGATGTTGAAACGCGACTATTTTGCCAGTTTTCAGCATAATATCACGAACTGGTTAGAATTGAGGCCATGTTCAAATTTCAGCCGTTTTTGCTATGTGGCTTACTGTAGCTATAGAAAATTGAAAGTTTTTTTGGCAAAATAGTTTAATTTTTCTATTTTACATTCAGAAAACTTTACTTTTTTGAAATCGTTCTGGCGGTTCTTGAGATTAAGTCAAAAAACTATGTCTGACACTTAGGCTTCATTAGTGGTTTTGTGTGGTTTCACACTGAGTTATGTTTAATAATTAATAGATCATCATAGAAGCAACTGTGTCAAATAAAAGATATATCATTTGAAAGGAAATTTAATTCTCTTCATCATATTTGCTCAGTCATTTCACTATCTTAAAGCTATGTAATGCTGCATTTGCAAATGTACAAATTTTCCTAAAATCAGTGAAAACGCTGTGCCATAAATTCATCCTCTGGGCATTTATCAGTGACATCCTGTGCTGCCTCCTCCGATTCTTGTTTCCTAGCTGCACGTGACTAGAAATTTGCTATTTGTTGCCACGTGAGATATTCTGGTGAGCTGAATTGTGGTAAACTTCGCAATTCTTTTGCCACATCTTGTGGATCATACTTTTGACGATCCTGCGCACCATAGTCGAATTTTTAAATAAGATATTGATGCAGTTTTTCAGAAAAAAAAATCCTGCATATCCTGCACTGCTGTGGAGCACAACCTCCTTCTAAATGACCAATATTATCATTAGTTGAGTATGCTTGCCATTGGTCTTATAAGACTTCATTTAAGCTAGCTAGCCAAGGTGTCAGGTGCTGTTGCTTTATTGTATTAAGATATGTTGTAACTGCTGCATCACGTAAACTCTGCACTTAACTCATCCATGTGCAGGGCACATGAAAAGATTTGCTCCAGTAGCATGAGAAATATCAGAAGTAAAATCGGCTCTCGTTGTTGCTTCTTGACTTCTGTCTTGAGTATACACAGCGTCGATAGTAGAATCTGACTTGGCAATCTACCCTTGGGGCCAATTCATTTCCACTTGGAATTCCAAGTCCCAAGTTCCAAGTCTTGGAAAAACGTGAAATTTTCCAAGTCCTAGTTTATTTGCTCCGTCATTTTCCAAGTCCTTGAAATTCCAAGTTCCAAGTTCCTAGTCTTGGAAAACCGGCTTTTTTCCAAGTTGTGATTTATTTGCAGCTCGGTTTTCCAAGTTCCAAGACTTGGAATTTCCAAGTGTTTTTCCCAAGTAAAAGTGCATTTTTCCAAGTGTCGGTTCATTTGCTTCTGAATTTTTTGACTTGGATTCCAAGTCTTGGAAATTTTACTTGGAAAATAGCATTATTTTTCCCAGTCGATTTTTAGTTGGAAAAATTTTTCCAAGCGCGTCAAGTCGATCTTATACATATTATTTGGCGTTAATGAATAATCAAAAATCAATAATAATAATAATAATAATAATAATAATAATAATAATAATAATAATAATAATAATAATAATAATAATAATAATAATGAATAAAAGTAATAATAATAATTATTATAATATATTAATAAATAAATCTTATGTTTTTCAAATTTATCGGAATATGTGACATTTAAAAATCTAAATAAATCATTATGCGAGTGTAATTATTTTTTCAATAAGTAAAAAGGATAAATTTGAGAAATTATGATCACTAACGGCCAAAAATCATCGCAAATTACATAAACAGCCAAACATTTTTGCCCCCTCCCCCTTAAATCCGCCCTGCTTTAAATATACGTACAAAAAATCTTATAAAACAGTCTAAACATTTAGAATTATTTCATTTCCGATTTAACTGAATAGCTTTTCACATCTCAAGATCGTGTTAGATGCCGCTTGCAAAGCAAATTCGTACTCTCTTGCATGTTGCAGAAAATTGACTAGATCAGCATAAGTTGCTCTTTAAAAAATTATCAGCAATTTCTAAATAAGACTAATTTTCTAAAAATCTTTAGTACAAATATTGCAAAGTCGAGAAATTTAAATTCTTTTGAATTGCATTATTTAGATTTCATAATATCAATATTAATAATGATAAAAAATAATAAAAATAAATAGGAAAATAATAATTACGACAATCATAATGAAAAAATTGTTCTACGAGTCAAGCAAGACTGTTCCATTATTTTGAAGAATGCTACTCAAGATGAGTAAAAAATAAACGATTCTGTCAAATATGCAACCTTATAATGCTAAGTTTTTACATACGCGTACATACGCGCAATATGTACATTGGATAATCGTGCATAAATAGGCATACAACAATGACTTGCAGGCGTCGCGCAAGATATAATGTAGGTACATAAATGTATATGTGCTACTACATTGCAAGAATTAGATGGAGTTCTCCTTTGTTCTCATTTATTGTGATGAATATCTGAAAACAACTTTTTTAAATCCAACAATCATGCAATTTCCAACAAATCAAGGAGGCTAAATAGTAGAGTATTTTGTGTTTTCAGCTTATTTCTACGTACTTCTGAGTACAACTCTACACCGGATCCACTTTGGTGATTCTTGTCGAACTTCCGTAATGTAGCTTTCCGCAGATCTTGCCAGCATTCATCACGAAGTTTACTCCACGATTTTTCTGAATATTTCGTTAATCCTCGCGATAGCGTTTCTCTTTGCACTTCTTTGCACGCTGCTTATTTGTCTTTCTTAATTCGTTAATTTTACAGAAAATGCCCAAAAATTACGTCTCTTCTTTCCTCAATTGCCTTAAACGCTACTTTTTCGCGCGTTTTATCGTTCGGTGGTTTTCGGCACGACATTTTTAGCGCAGTGTTTGCAAACACAATGACATTCCACCAAAAACAGCGTTTTCACGAGAGACGCGCGTGTGACACTCCTTATTGCTTTTATCGTACCTTAACTCGCGCGCAGCGCATTGTGAACAGATTTATGTTAATTAGACTTGGAAATTTTTATCCGAGCCCGACTTGGAAATTCCAAGTGCTTGGAAAGAGCAAAAAGACAGACACTTGGAAACTTGGAAAATTTACTTGGAGACTTGGAGAAAAAACGACATTTTTCCAAGTTGAAAAATGCTAATGACTTGGAACTTTTATTTGAGCAAATGAACTGACACTTGGAAACTTGGAAATTCCAAGTCTTGGAAACTTGGAACTTGGGACTTGGATTTCCAAGTGGAAATGAATTGGCCCCTGGTGGTAAATCAAAAGTTGGGGTGAACGTACATTTCCCATGTCTACCTTTCCAGAAATTTTTAGGAATTAGCACTCATGTCAAGAGCCGTAACTCAAAACGTGGTTCGTTGATTTCCACAATTTTTTACTAAAAAAATACAAAGGCAAAATGTTATATCATATTAGAATTTCAGAATGTCCTATGTCTTATGTAGAGGATATGAGTAAGAAAAGATCAATTTCATGTGCTAATAATCAATCAGTCTTTTCTACATAACTTGCACTTGCTTTCAAGGAACACAAAGGGGAGAACTTTTGGGCATGAACTCTTGGTCAAACTCGCATTAAGTTGACTTGCATGAAGACTCATTGCTCAGGAAGTGGTTCTTAAATTTTTTTATTTTCTGTCATGCACGCAATAAGGCAAAATACCACATCATACTGAAATTTAAGAATCACTCGCATTTAGTATAGGAGATATAGAACAAAATTTGAAATTTTAGTGAAAATAATCTTACTTTTTCACTTTCAGTCAATAATTCATTAACTCGTTGAGTTTTTTTGAAAATAATTGAAGAGTAAAAAATACAGCACAAAGTTTCGCGTTTTATTTAAAGAAAAGTTGACTAGGATATATTGAAGCGGTAGAAAGTTATAGTCATACAAGGGAATACAGTCGTTTTTGACAAAAAGTGTCAATTTTTAAAACTTTGAGCTTAATGCTCCATGCGAAAAACGTGTTTTGTGCAAAGCGCTTTATGCCATATTACTCAGCGACAAAAACTGTACAATAAATGTTGAAATGAGGGTAGGTTAAATTTTGACTTTATGCTGCCGGAGTGAAATTGACTCTAAAGAGTTTTCAAGTTTATCCTCTGAGGAATCCTTTAAAATACTCGTAATTCTAAAATTTGGGGGTACTACACCCCTATCCCTCACAGCTAAGTGCCTGTCAATAGTAACAGAATTTTGTTTAAAGCTTTATTGCTTATCAGTTGCTATGCACACATCGTGATTGCTGTGCTTCACTTTAAACTGATATTGTGATCGATCAACATTGACTAAACAAATTGTGTTCCGTGTGCGAGGTTCCGTAAAACAGAGTATGAGTACAGTAAGGTGATTTGAATGTATTGAAAATTCAACCAATTGGCTGATGTCCAGGCTTTGCACACACCTCTTTCGCCATCTGGTTGGCTAGTCGACTTATTACACATTATTGCGCAGGAAATACTCAAGGCGGCTGATATCCAACACCCGATGCAAAGCTCATATTCAAGGATTAGCGAATCAGTTGACGCGAGGGACTGGTAAGATTGCTGTGCATTAAGCTGATTAGCTAAACTACATATGCCTTTGAATCACCTTACTGTAAAAAAGTCCAAAAAATTTTGAAACAGACTATAGCGCTTGAATTCGCTCGGAAAAACTAATTTATTTATTACCTATAAGGCTATAAACATTCGATCTCTTCATTGCTCAACTGGCAAAGTGCGAAAAATTTCGCTACTAACTCTGCCATGCAAGGGAAAAATCGAGTGCTATGTTGTACAGTAATTAGAAAATAATCTTTAGGAGCCAACTAATGCAATCGATTAAAAACGCTATAGATTATGCGTCCTTGGGCTTGTCCTTCAAAAGCGCTTAGAGCTGAATTATTTACACCTGTTCTAAAACACTTTAAACTGACACTTGCCAGTAATATTGTTTCGAATATGTAATGGTGCTTGGCCTATTTATTGATTCGCAGTGAAGGACTCTGTCGAGTATTCCGACATGCCAAAAGCGCAATCTCTACCTGGCTCACATCCGATTCTGGCGCCGATTATTCCGTCAAAGAAAGCGCGATCTCCGGCTACTTTGCTCATGAAGAAGTTTAACACTCCATCAACTTCCAAAAGTATGATTCAAACTGTTGCGTCGCCAATAAAGACAAATGTTCCATCAACTCCCAAAGGTGGAACTCCGACTAATTCGTTTACAAAGACACTCAATATTTCGCCGAAAACTCATAGCCCGAGTTTAGTAAGTACATTGCAAGGAACCTGATGCCTGAAATTATAATCTTACGAAGAACCAATGTTTTGCTTTCTATCCGGCGTTATAGCAAATTGACTAATCGGATAAAGTGCAGAATATGGGTTTCGTCAGACAGGGGCAAAAATCAGCTTAGAAACGTTTGGTTTTTTTCAAAACTCTCAAAAAATTTAAAAAAGGCGTGAAAAAATTTTTCGTGATAATTCGTCCAATATTGAGGGAGTAACAGGGCCTTAAAGTTCACAATTCTACAATGCTTAAGGATAGGCAGTTTTGACATTAATCTGTAAGTCAGGTTTTTCTTTATGCTTTTCGGATGCGTAGGCTTAGTTTTAGACAAAGGTTTTAGACTCAATTAGGTTGGCGACTTTTTGGCGTTTAAAATAAAATTGGCATAAATTAGCATATTATGTTAAAAACTATTTTAATGCAAAACCATTGGTAAATTCGATATCAGCATATCGGACTAAAAAATTATATTTTGACGAGAAAACTTTAAAACAATGAATTTTATTTTCGGATCTAGTATACAATTTACCCACCAACGTTTTTTGTGTAGTGTGTAACATGTAATGTGTTATGTGTAATGTGTATTGCGTAATGTGTCATAGTGTAGTGTGTAATGTGTAATGTGTAAAGTGTTCATATTACACATTATACATTACAATTGACACATTACAATACATTATGGATCGGTTAGAAAACGTTGGTGGGTAAATTGTATACTAGATCCTTATTTTCTACTTCCAAATCACAAAAAGCTATAAATGTTGCGACAAAACCGAAATATTTTAAGAAACGATGATAATTTCTAAATCAGACTTGTTTTCTGCGCCATATTTCTACAAATTCAGCTCGTCTTGCTAAAAATCTGAAGTTTTTATACCAAATTTACGGATTTATGACGGAATATATGCGCTGCATTTACTCCGAATAAATCTAGTGCATTCCAATTTGATATTTCAGTATAATTGCTGATAATAGTTATTAAAAGGCGTAAAAACGTTGAAAGAAGGCTCGGGAATGGAAGCCTCTCTTGAAGCTATTCGAAGAATTTACCAAAAAACAGGTTCGATATTCTTTAGGTCTTCACTCCTCTAGAATCAGATCATATATGCCGCGAGAGTGGTTCTATGCGCGAAAAGGACTAAATACAGTTTTCATTGTAACTAGTTATATAGATAGCACTAACCACGGATTTCTCGTTTTATATTGTAGTAGCTGCGTTTGCTTACTTCAAATTGGCACACTTTTCTACAGCTTTGGACTTAGTGCAAAAGTAGTAAAAAAGCCAGCAAAGCGCCATTTCTATTCTGGCCACAGTGGCTGGAGCAGAACTGGCAAAGTTCAGATAAACGTTCTTAATTGACCTGATAACATGATCGTCTCGTGGTATTTCCTTGTCCAATCCGTATTTTCGAAGCCTATCATTAACGGACAATAAGTGGTCCATTTGCTCGGGGCAAAGATATTCAGTGCCTGATGTAGACGGCTGGTCAAAGCTTATTCTGTCACCACCTTCTATGTCGTTGTCTTCATCATCTGCATGGAATGATAACATTAGATAATAATAAAAATTATGTTGTTGTCTTCATCACCTGCATGGAATGATAAAATTGGATATTGAAAAAATTTAGCTAATAGTACCAAATCATAAACCTAAAATTTCTAATCTGCGAAAACGATTTGGAGTTATATTATTAAACACTATGGGGACCCTAAAACCTTGAATTTCTACATACACATAATTACAAGATTTCAATAAATAAATTATATTGTTAATGGTAATTGTACAAAGCGTGATGTTCTTCATTCATGCTTCGATAATTCTATAGATGATTCGCATTTTGTGAAACAATTTTGATTTCGCTAGTTTTTAAAAAAAGGTATTGATTGATTTTTTAAAAATGGTGGTGCAAGAACATAGATTTCTACTAAATAAGTTGAGATGTCAAATTTCATATATTAATTCAGCATTTATAAAATTAAAAATAACAATCAAAACATAAAATGTAATTCATTTAATTATATACTAATTCCATATACCTGATGTGTTTTATGAAATATAAGACCAAGTACATTACTCTAGAAGGAATTAATGCGCCTATAACTTTTATGCACATTTTTAGTTTAAAAAATGTCATAAAAAAATTTAAAGGCAATCAAACGGCAAATAGATCCTGATAAAAACCTGTATGCTTCGAAGCTTAATTTAAGTTATAAATTCTCGAACATTTTGTAACGATTTCCGGTTATAAATCAAGCTTACCATTGTTGGTACCAGATGTTACGTCGAACTGCTCTTTTCTTGACTCAAATGACTTTGCGTGCGTTTCTTGACTTGTCAGATGGGGCTATGTTTGTATTACGCCAGTCTGCTTCACAATTCGGCATTTTTAGCACCCAATTTTTTAATTCAATGGTACGGAAAACCTTTAAAAAAAAAGCTTAGGTTATAACCTGCATACAAAGAAATGATTTTTCAGGACCTCAGATGAGCGTAGGAACATTGCTGTTTTTAAATTTCGAAAACTTGGGAGATGAGGAAGTCTTGATACAATTTGTATATAAGGAAAATAATAGTGTTTTCTCAGGCATTTTCGATGAGCAGTATACGAGGCACATTTTTTAAGCCATTTATTAAAGAAAAATTATAAAAAATAAGTTGTTCCCAAATTTCTAAATCATGCACGTTTATAGTCACTATTGGAGCATCTCAAAAACAAATCATACAAGTATACACATGTTAGTTTCATCTTTACAACTCTGGACCACATCTGGGCGTGGGGGGTTTGGGGGGTATGCACCCCCAGAAACCAAAATGGCCCCCAGAAACCAAAATACCCCCCAGAATTCAATTTTTGAAAATTTACCACCATTTTTGAGGCCTTTTTTGACCTTCAAAAAATCTTGCCCCCCCGGAATTTTCTTGCCGCCCACCTATGATCTGGACAGTTCAAACTAATACAAAATGAGAAATGTGCAACATGCTGAATAAATTGACATATTCTAATTGTCGACCACACATGCTTCAGTAACTTTTAATCTTTTCCTTCTGGACAAGCCTTGCAAAGGAATAAACAAACTTTAAAAATTTCGAGGAAATAATCCTCCTATCCCCCGTCATCTCAACTTTGTTGTCACCATACTAAAAAGAATGATTTCTAATTAGCAAGTAAATAATTCAATACATTAAAATGGAAGACAGGATTATTTGACTATTGTGCTATGAACCAGCTCATGCTACAAAGTTATTCAGAAGTAACTTTCAAAAACTTATTTTCTATGGTTCGCCCATAAAACTACAAATTTCGACCTTTAAATCTTAATAGCTTTATTAGCGAAATAGTTGTATATCGAAAATATCCATCTCAAGTAAATAACTTTAGTGTTTTAGAACAAGTGGTTCTCGCATCAATCTTTAAAAATGACATATTTTTGCTGTTTTAATGGTTTTTGATTTTTAATGAACTATTCTGGTCTTTCTGGCTTTAAATTAAGTCATTTGCTATTTGAACATGTCCAATTAAGTATAATCTGAAATCATATTGAACACCAATTCTAAATTACATTAATATGATTCAGCTATAGCTATCGGTGAATATTGACCTGAGTAAATAAATTTATTTTTCAGTAAAATTAAGAAGCTAAACTACTTGCCTGAGTAGGCATGGAAGATCTTTCTTATTATGGTTGTAGTCGCAGCAAAATTCTGGGGGTGCAATACTTTTCAAGATAAAAAATGGTCCTAAAAATGGTGTTATGACAATCAAATCATTTTTAAACATTTTCCATTGAAGCTCTATCCATTATTATCTAAAAAATTGCAAAAAAACGGAAAAAATTTCAAAATCGAATTCCGGGGGGGGTATTTTAGCTCCTAAGGAAGGGGTATTTAGCCTTCTGAGAGATGCATACCCCAAAACACTGCTGCCAACTAAAATAAATATTTAGCGATAATCATGTGAAAAATATAGTAACGCTCCTTATTTTTATTATGTAATTGTACATGTAATTTTCGAAAATTGCAGCTATAAAATGTGCATTTTCACATTATTTTGCGCTAAGAATTTAAGCTCTGCATATTATAGAGATACAACATCTGTTCTTTCACAAAAAAAACTGTTGTTAAACCGGTGCGTGAATGGAAAAATTATTTTGTGCAATGAGAGATGAAAGTAAATTTTTATCGTAGGAAAACATACCAAGTTTTCTGTCAGCTTTCTTTCCATTTCATACACTTGGTTAATTTCCTCGTTTATTTTTTCATCAGATGCACCTTTAAAACACTGGTTACGCATGTGGATCTTTAATATTCTGACTGTCTTGAGGCATCTGGGGCAAGGATGGCTCTTTTGATACTTGTTGCAATTGATTTTCCTGTAAACAACTTGTTATATATGGCGCAATAATTCATATTTAGAATTTTAGAGTCATAAAATAAAGTCATAATCATGCGTGAAAATGAGGGTTGCAAATAACATTGGAGGGACTTGCAAATCCATCTTATTGAATGATACAAACAACCCCAATAAATACTTTAGATACACACCCCTACAAGAGGCCACAATGGCCCCTGGACTTAATACGTTAAAAATTTTTGAATTTTTATCATAACCAAGTATCCCAGGAATTTCTTAAATTTTTGCAATAACTTGTTAAATCGAAATTTCTCACACATATCACACGATCTTATAGCCTCTACGTATGTGATATATCTTTAGACTATCAGACAGTCCTTTCAATTTGATGTGCCCACACGTAACATATATGTTACACCATCCCAGATACTTAGTCTGAAGTTTTTGTCTTAGTTCTTCATTCAGCTTACGAAATTTGCAAAAAATACGTCTAGAACTCCCGCTTATTTTTTGGGCTTTCATTTTATGAAGTATCCAAAATCTGAATAATCAAAATTTCTCACCCATATTGTAACACATATCTAGAATTTTGGCGTACGATCACTCACGTGTTCTCGTAATTTTTTATCACATATCTAAATTTACAAATATTTTTCAATCGAGACTTATTGATTACATAAACAATCGTAATTATCGAGTTTTTCTTATCATGCATTCAGACGTCATTTCTCTTCATACACATGTTTAGCACTTACTGTATTGATATAAAAAGTTCTCAATTTTGTTTGAAGCTTTAATGCAGCTGAATCTGCAATATTCTCATTAAAATAAAGTACCAACATAATAATCAACGGTCATTTGTGTCCTCTTTGCCAGATTCGCGTTCCTTTGCCCTTTTCGCATTACGCTTATCTGTTGGGCTACCTTCGTTTCTCCGTTTTCTTTTATTTGCTGTCGTTGCATCAGCCTTCTGTAGATTAATCAAAGTTCTTTAAAGAATAAAAAATTTTTAGAAAATAAAAGAATATAAATCAAAGAAACTTCTTTAAACAATGAAGAAGTTTCTTTGGTGAATTGTAAACATTGAAAGTAAAACTAAGACAAACAACTTTAGACCAGGTTCGTAAGATATATCATCCATTTTGAGATCAAGAGACAATTGCGATAATTAAAAAATATATGATGTAAATTGGTGGTAGATTAAGTAAATAGGATCTTATTGGATAAATTTTGAGTATTTTAATACTAGTGACTTCATAAAATAAAATTCAGAAAATAAATCGAAATTCTAGAAGTATTTTTGACGCATTTTGCACATTGAAAGCAGAACTAAGAAAAAACAACTTAGACCAGCAATGACTTGACATAGGTTACGTGTGTCTATGCTGTTTGAGCAGTTCAGATCAGATTAAAAGAACCTTCAGATAAATAAAACATATATCACGTAAATAGGGTGTGATATGTGTGAGAAGTTTTGATTATTTAGATTTTTAAAACTTTAAAGAAGTGAAAGCCCAAAAAATAAGCCAAAATTCTAGAATTATTTTTTTACAAATTTTGACAAAAACCTTGAGACTAAGTATCTGGTATGGTGTAACATATATGTTACGTGTGAGCCCATCTAATTCAAAAATATGTCTGATGGTTAAAAAATATATCACGTTAGTAGGGTATATTAGATCGTGTGAAAGTGTGAGAAATTTCGATATGTATTCTGGAAAATTTATAAAATAAAATCCTAAAAAAGCAAAGTTCTAGAAGTAAATTCACTGATTGCGTGTAGCACTAAGTCAGAACAATTTAAAACAGGATGGCGTAACTTATACCTTACATGTGTTTGCTGTTTGAGCACTTCAGATCAAGTTAAAAAACTTTCTGATAATGAAAAAATATATCAAGTGAATGGGGAGTGATACATGTGAGAAATTTTGATCATTATGTTTCTGGAATCCTCTTAAATAAAAGCCTAAATAATAAGCCAAAATCCTAGAAGTATTTTAGACGAATTTTGTATATTGAACGCAGCACTAAGCACACCTTAGTATGGGGGGCTTTTGGGGGTATGCATCCCCGAGAAACCAAAATACCTTCTTGCCCAGAAATCAAAATACCCCCCAGAATTCATTTTTTGAAAATTTTTTCATTTTTTTCACAATTTTTATGATGCCAATGGTTAGTGCTTGATGAGAAACGTCAAAAAACTGTGTTTTTTACGCCATACCACCATTTTTAAGACCATTTTTTGAGCCCCCCAGAATTTTTTTACTGCTCACGTACGAAAATAATACAAAAACTCTAGACCAAGTATCTCATCTGATTTAACATATATGTTTCGTGTCTCTTTGCTCTTTGAGCATTTCAGATTTGAACAACTTTCGTATAATCAAAAAATATATCACATAAATTAGGTATATAATATTGTGATATGTGTGAGTCATCTTGATAATTTGTATTTTTGAAACTTCACAAAAGAAATTCTAGAAGTATTTTTCACGCATTTTGTAGAATGAAAGCAGAACTAAGACAAAAATATCATTTTGGATTAAGAGAATTCTCGGATAATTTAAAATTATATCACATAAGTAGAGTATGAGATTGTGTGATATGAATTAGAAATTTTATTACGTGATTCTAGAAACTTCATAAAATAATAGCCTACAAAATAAGCCAAAAGTTTAGAAGTATTCTTGATGAATTTCGTGCATAAAGTTGAACTGAGACAAAAAATTTTAGACCCAGTATACGGGGTGGTGTAAAATATATGTTACATGAGTGTGCTAGCTGTTTGAGCACTTCATATTCAGAGAACAATCGGATAATTGATAAATATATCATGAAAATAGGGTGTAACATCGTGTGAGAAATTATAATTAATTGGATTTTGGAAACTTCATAAAAAAAGAGCAGCCTAAATAATAAGCCGAACATACATTAAAAATTTCATCCATTGAAAGCAGAACTAAGACAAAAACTTTAGAGCAAGTGTCTGGGATGGTTGAGATTAATTGTTACGCGTCTTCTTGCTGTTTGAGCACTTCAGATTATAATAACTTTCGATTAATTAAAATAAACATAACGCAAATAGAGTTTATAAGATTGTGTGATACATATATGCAAGAAATTTTGATTACTTGGATTCCGGAAACTTAATTTAATAAAAGCCTGAAAATATGCCTAAATTCAAGGAGTATTTCTGACGCTAGTCGTATATTCTTAGCAGACCTTTGACGAATTAATTTAGACCAGTGAATACGTATTATGTATGTTATATGTATCCAGTTTGAGCACTACAGATCAGATTAAAATAACTTATGAATAATTAAAAAATAAATCACGAAAAAAGGTTCATAATAATGTGATATGTATTAGAAATTTTGATTATTTAGATTCTCGAAACTTCATAAAATAAAAGTCTAAAAGAAAGCCAAAATTCTAAAAGTATTTTTGACACATTTCGTACATTGAAAGCATAGGTAACACAAAAAAACAGATCTTTTTTTGATTAATTTTATACTTTTTTTAAATTAATTTTATACATTGAAAGCAGAAACTAAGACAAAAACTCTAGACCATATTTGGGATGCTTTAACATATATGTAACGCGTGAGCGCTTCAGATAAAAGAGCTTCCGCGTGAGAAATTTTGATGATTTGGAATCTAGAAGCTTCATAAAATAAAAGTCTATAGGATAAGCCAAAATTCTAGAAGTAAGTTTGACGCATTTAGTACATTGATAGCAGAAGTAAGACAAAAAATTTTAGAGCAAGTATCTGGGATGTTATAACATATATGTTATGCGTGTTTGGTGTTATTAAAAGGCATTTGGGATAATTAAATAATATATCAAGTAAATATGCTATTGATTTAATAAATAGGATCCAAGATATGTATGGATAATTTTGAGTATTGAGATTCTGGATATGTATTATATTTTTTGTATTAGAAAATTGAGATTCTGGAAGCTTTATTAAATAATTCTAAAATAAAGGGAAAGTTGCGGGGAGGGCTAAAATTGAGGGTTACAACCCCCAAACACCCTAAGGTCATGTATGGTGAGAAAAGTCATTATGCAAACCATTTTCTTCCTAAATATATGCAAAAAATGCCAATCTGTATTTTATCAGATTAGGAAAGATAGTGATAATCTTGGATGTTAAAGAATCATTTTTTCCTCTCAATTAACAAAATTATTGACTTTACTCATAGCTAAACTGCTTAAAAAATCGAAAAATTAAAAATTAATTGATGATTCTCAGAGCTCTTGGGGGGCTTACCATAGGGGGGGGGCAGCACCAAAATTTTGAGACAGGGGGGGCGGAGGGTATGCAAGATTTTCCAAAGGTCAAAAAAGTGAAACACCATTTTAAAACGATTCTTATCGAGCACTATCCATTGGCATCAAAAAATTGCTGAAAAACAAAAAAAACTCCAAAAATTGAATTCCAGGATCCCTACATAGACATAAGTTATTTGAGGTGTCTAGGCCATGAATGGAAGACTAGCAGAATTTCTAGCAAAAACGGCAAATTAAAAGCTCAAAAACGGTTGAAAAACAGAACGTTTATTAAACAGGGCTAAAAATAGACCAGAAACTGTGACTAACGTAGTTTTTATGCTAGTTTGGCGTTTAAACAAATTTTTGACATTAACCAAAAACAGCTCATTTGATATGCCCTAGACCGGCTGACCCACCCCATACCGACCATGCTTTTTGATCATAGAAAGCAGACCTGAGATGAAATAATTCAGATAAGGGATGACATACTTTGTATGTCAAGTGCTTCTTGTTTGAACACTTCAGATCAGATTATAAAAAAATTACGAATGATTAAAAAATATATTACGTAAATAAACTTCATAAAATAAAAGTCTCGAATTAAGCCGAAATTCTGGAAGTATTTCTTACGAATTTCATACAATAAAAGCTGAACTTAGACAAAAAACTTTATACCGATTATCTGGGGTAGTGTAACATATATGTTACGTGTGTTTGCTGTTTGAGCACTTCAGATTAAGAAAACTTTCGGATAATTGAAAAATATGGCCTAAATAGGGTGTATATTGTGACAAGTGTGAGAAATTTTAATTTTTTGGCTTCTGGAAACTTCATTAATTGAAAGCAGCTCAAATAAAGAGCCAAACAAACATTGAAATTTTCATCCATTGTTAACATACCTAAGACAAAAGCTTTAGAACAAGTGTCTGGGATGGTGTAACATATATGTTAGTTGTGTATTTGATGTTTGAGCAGTTTAGATTATAAAAACTTTCGATTAATTAAAATTTACATAACGCAAATAGAGTATAGAAGATCGTGTGTTACATATATGTGAGAAATTTAGATTACTTGGATTCCGGAAACTTAATAGAATAAAAGCCTAAAAGTTAGCCTAAATTCTAGAAGTATTTATGACGCTTTTCGTACTTTTCCACTGTCGTCGCTACCACCATTTATACAATTTTTTAGCACTGGGATGGTGTAACATATATGTTACGTGTTTGCTGTTTGAGCACTTCGGATTAAGAGAACTTTCGGATAATTAAAAAATATGGCCTAAATAGGGTGTATAATATATTGTGACAAGTGGGAGAAATATTAATTTTTTGGCTTCTGGAAACTTCATTAATTAAAAGCAGCTTAAATAATAAGCCAAACAAACATTGAAATTTTCATCCATTGTTAAGATAACTAAGACAAAAGCTTTAGAGCAAGTGTCTGGGATGGTGTAACATATATGTTAGTTGTGTATTTGATGTTTGAGCAGTTTAGATTATAAAAACTTTCGATTAATCAAAATATACATAACGCAAATAGAGTATAGAAGATCGTGTGTTACATATATGTGAAAAATTTAGATTACTTGGATTCCGGAAACTTAATAGAATAAAAGCCTAAAAATAAGCCTAAATTCTAGAAGTATTTATGACGCTTTTTGTACTTTTCCACTGTCGTCGCTACCACCATTTCTACAAATTTTTAGCACCATTTTGACCCGAAAAAAGCTAATTTTTGGACCAAACAGACCGACTGACCCCAATAGTCCAGTCATACTGTACACTAGAGGTCCAATCACAACCACGAGTGGGCGGGGGTGTAGACCAGAAATGCACCTGGGAGGGTCTAGAAGTCCCGACTCCAGAATGGAAAAATAAAATCGCTTTATGTGATTTTTGTTACTATTGGGGGCATACATCTCATTTATAATTAGACGATCAAGCAGACATTTTAAATTTTATAATCATTATCATCCCCTGATGTCAAAATGTCCCATCTAATATCTCAGATTTGTTAACTTTTTTTGCAAAATTTTACATTAGTGAAGAGAAATACTCCAGTTTTCTCTTCTGCCAATACGCACAGCGTGTTATTTCCAAATCCGATACCTGGATACAAAAATTTTCACTTGCAGTATGAATTACGCTACTTTGTTTCGGTACATATAGGCCCCAAAAATCTGATAACTATTTATGAAAGAAAGAAAGAAATAGTTTATTGCGACAGAGGCGGAAATAAAACAATACTAATTTGGTCAAATTAAAAAAAACGAAAGAACCAGAGTAAATACACTGAAATATCGTCAATGCAATGAAATATATTATCAAAAACCTGTGCAAGGACTATAAAGGCGGTTTGCACTTACTTACAGTCTAAGGAAAGAAAGAAAGAAAGAAAGAAAATTTTATTACTAATACCAACAGTTAAAATACAAAATGACAAGATATATAATAAATGCAATTACGAATTAGTAAAGGGACATGCGAGTCAATGGAATGACAAGTTTTACGCGCGCCCCACAAGATATCTAGATAAATCAAAGTTTGCTAATCTAGATTTAAATATGTTTAGGTTAGGGAAGAAACAATGAAGTCAGGAAGATCGTTCCAAACTGCGATGTATTTGTAAAAGAAATCAAACTTTTCTAAATTAGAATGTACAGTAGGTATGACTAATTTAAATCTATTAATGCTACGGGTAATATTATGATTAAATACAAAAAAATCATCAGCTTCCAAACATGATTTATGACAAATAATTTGATACATCATACACAGACAAATCTGCAAGCGTCTTAATTCAAGTCTGCACAATTTAAGTTGTGTTAAACGATCCTCGTAAGAAAGAATATTATTATAGCCAAAAATATATTTAGTGAATCTACGTTGAACAGCTAAGCTTTTTTAATCAAAGAATTATAATGTTCCTTGAATTTTAAATTTCGAGGAATCAAAACTCCTAAATCACGGACAAACGGATCACTAGAAATAATTTCCCCATTTAGTCTATAAACAGCTTTTTGATTATTATTACCCAAATATAGAACTTGACTTTTGGTTCGAGAAATAGGTAAATCCCATGCAATTGCCCAGTCAATAATCTTTTCTAAATCAGACTGTAATAATTTACAGTTACGACTAATATTGAAAATTTTGATATCATCTGCGAACATATAAACCGTACTACAAATATTATCACATATATCATTTATAAAAATCGAAAAGAGCGTAGGTCCAAGGACACTTCCTTGGACGACACCGCTGGTAACAGGCACATAATCTGAAAAAGACTGATTAACGCGAACACATTGGGAACGATTAAACAAATAGGCCTTTAACCAAGCATACAAATTACCGTTTATTCCATATCCGTTTAACTTAATAAGAAGTTTTTCCGTATTTACTTTATCAAAAGCTTTAGAGAAATCTAAATATATTATATCAACAGTTTCTTTTTTAGCTAACGACTGAATCCATGAAAATTTACACTTTAACAATTGTGTTTCACAAGATTTATTCTTTTGAAAACCAAATTGAAAAAGGAGATATTAGTTTATTAACCTTAAGAAAGTCTAACAATTGACTATTAATAATTCTTTCCATAATTTTGGCAATAGAACAACAAAGAGAAACGGGCCTGTAATTATCCACTAATGCTGGATCCCCCTTTTTAATATTGGAATAACATGTGCCATGCTCCAAAGCTCGGGAATATTACCAGACAGAAAAGATACAGTGAAAATACTAACTAACGGCTTTATCATTTGAAACGACAATTTTTTAATAAAAAGATTACATATGCCATCGGGGCCAACTGCAATAGACGTATTTAGATGGTTAATGGCTTCCAATACGCGATCCTCACTAAAAATAACGTCAGAAAGCGAAAAATCACAGCGCTTCTGAAAAAGAAAATTCGCGTTAGTAATGTCACTAGAAAACACTGAAGCGAAATAATCATTAAAAATGTTAGCCTTGCGTAATGAATCGGTTATAACATTATTATCAGAAAATGTTAGAGGAGGAATTTCACTGCGACTTTTTAACCTATTATTTACAAAAGTATAGAAAGCTTTAGGATTATTATTCTTGAGCAATTTGTTTTCTTGAGAAGAGAAATAATTATGAATAGTTCTACGTAGAGCCTTACAATGATTTCGATATTTAACTTTAGTTCCTGGAGTTTTACACCTTTTATACTTATCCCATAGAGAACGTTTTTTAAGAAATAATTTATGTAAGCTTTTAGGGTATTTAAATTTTAATTTAGCCCTAAAAGTAGGTACAAAACTAAAAATAAGAGGATTTAATATACTTAAAAAAACATTATACATGTCATTAACTGTTGAGCATGTAGAAAAAAGGTCAGGCCAAGAAACAGAGGATAAAAAAGTAGCTATACTCTCGTAGTCCGCTTTATTGAAATTTAAGCTAGGTTTATCTCCATCTTGAAAAGTTCTAGTTAAAATTTCAAAAGAAATCGAATTATGGTCGCTTGTTGAAAAAGGAGGAAGAACCTGGATATTAAAAACGTTATATGCAGCAAATACTACATCAATCAAAGTATTATCGTGAGTATTTTCTTTAACTAACTGTTGCAGACCACTAGCTGATAAGTAATCAAAAAATAATTCGTTTAATGGATTAAATGTAAAAGTACCATGAAACCAATCAATTTTAGGCAAATTTAGAAACTAATTTTCTCTAAACGACTGCTGAAGGAGGGAAAGTTCTGGGCATTTACAACTTCTATTGGCAACTTATTCCAAAGAGGAGGGAGTCTATTTGCAAAACAATACATTTTTAAATTTAAGCGAGATTTAGGTATTTTTAGCTTTACCGAGTTTACTGATCGAGTGATGTCATTACACACTGTGAACAACTCGTTAAAATCGATATCTATAAGACCATAACAAATGAGCTCAAGTTTTGCATAATCTCAAGGAGAAAAAAATTGAAATTACAGACTGCTGACGTCTTTGGATGCTTGTAGTTGACGTCATCGCCATTGTCTCTACTGCCACTGTCGTCGCCAATGCCACCGACTCGGCCGTCATTGCCACCGCCGTCAACGTCGCCGCCATTGTCGTCATCATTCGTGTCGTTGTTGTCGCCACCAACAACGCCGCCGCTGCCGCCGTCGTCGTTGACGTCTTTCCCAGTCTCTGACCCTGGCTGGTGCCGGAACCAGAGGCTAGGAAAGATGCCATCGTTGTTGTCGTTGCCGCCGCCGCTGTTGTCGTGACCACCGCCAACGTCGTTGCCGCCGTCATCGTCGCCGCCGCCGACATCGTTGTCGCCGCCACCGTCGTCGCTGTTGTCGCCGCTGCCAATGCCGTCGTCGCCCCCGCCGATGCCGTCGTTGCCGCCGCCGACGCCGTTGTCGCCGCCGCCGTCGTCGTCATCGGTCGTGGCCGCCGCCAACGCCGTTTTCCTTGCCACTGTCATTGCTACCACCTTCGTCACTGGTGCTGCCTTCACAATTCGCTTCATTTTGATTTGTCTAAAAATAATCCTTATAGTAATGTTGCTCGAAGGAGTCAAAACAAGGAATATGGTGCAAAGCTCAAACAATGTAAGATAAAAGGAGAAAATGCGGACACCAGATAAAGTAACTCCAGCCATGAGCCTATTAAATGAGGAGACGCGTAGAAAAATCCTAACATATGTCACTAGACGAACATATTGACAGAAATCGTAATGTATAATTACGTAATAAGCTTGAATTTTGGACCAACATAACTAGAAACCATTTTTAGAGATAAATGTAGCAAATGAGGACGCTATGTTAGTGCTAAAATGCGTTTTACATACTTTTTTCTCTTTTTCAATAATAACCGTGAGCCAGCTAAAAAGCGCTAAAAAAGCCAAAATAGTGGGTAGGCTGAATAAAACTGACTACTGCAAGAATTAATACTTCGAGAACATTATCCAATAGTAAAATTAATAGCGCCATGATACAACAGGAGTAGATTCCACTCGTTGAAAAACTACGTAGAATATAGGTGTGTGACGAGAAGATGCAGTAGCAATCTAAGATTCCGTTTTTTACCTAAGCTTGAGAGCATTCATAGATGAATACTTGGTGCATAGAAAGAATGACAGAAAAATTCATGACAAATTATTGAATTTGTATCATAACAGAAGAGATGCATGTACATGAAAATATATGTAAATAGATAAAGCGATAGTGGTGAACTTTAGACAAAGGTTTCAAATCCGATCAAATACCCAGTCAAATACAAAAGCAATAGCTTTTTGTTTTTCAGTCAAGTAGAAAAATCGTATAGCAGCAATACAAACAAACAAACATTTATGACTATATCTGATTGACAAAAAAGACCAAAACCAAGTTTATGACAACAATGTAAAGGAGTCAAATATGCCTATATTCAGATTCCTAGTATCAAGGCACATGAATGTCAGCCTGTGTGATACATGCGATCGAGTTATAGACCAGTATCGGTAGACTCGCCGTCCCACCAGGCTAGCAGTCTCATAGATAATAATTGCCGAATCTCTATTTAATGTCCATTTTTTGAGCATTTTAACAACTTAATCAATTCTACGCAGGCGGCACTTTCTCAAGAATCAGCTGACAGAAGATTATTTAATTTGACAAGAATTGCTAAAAGGGAACTGCTTGATGCTATGTTTGAAAAAGTCATGCAATAAAAACCCTCTAAAATTGCTACGCCATTGTCTGACGAACTCGTATCTCATAGTTCAAGTATGAAAAAAATTCAATGTCCACTATACAACTAGTCAAATATGCAGTCAAATAGGAAAGCCATGGCTTTGTTTATTATCCAGTAGCATAGAGACAGCAAAATAACATTTATGACCATTTCTGATTGGCCAAAAGACCAAAACAAAAGACAAAGTGTTTACTGACCTAAATATATATTTTGCAAAACGACTGGAATGTATGTACATATATGTTACACAAGGAACTTTACAAATTTTCCATGCAAATTTCGCGTATGGTATTTATTATACTTAAGTATTTATCTATACTTTTATCTCTACTTATCTATACTTTATCTATACTTATTTATCTATACTTTATACTTAAGTAAAGTTTATTGCAACAGCGAAAATACGTCATCCAGAAACATTAAGGAAGAGAAAAATGTACAGTCATGGAAAATGTAGAATACAGAATAAACATTAAAGCAATAATGCTTATACAGCTCATTACCAAGAAGAAACATTGCTGTGCAAGGTCATAAAGACGTGCTCTTATGACTATGGTTTATTCTCCATATTTCATTTTTAGATTTTCTGTTTTAGCCTAAACATTTTACTACTGGGGGAAGCGTTTACCACTGATTCAGTGAGCATATTCCAAACATTTATTATTCTGTGACTGAAAAAATATTTCTTCAAGTTAGATTTTAGAGGCAGTGACTTTCTAATTTTTAATGTGTTGGTGGATCTAGTGTTGTTGTCTGATAATGTGAAGAAGTCATTTACATTAACATCAACTGCAGAATGAAACATTTTGTATACCATAGTTAAATTGTACAATAACCTTCTATTCTCTAGATATTCTAGATTCAATACCTGAAGTCGATCCTGATAAGACGTGATGTTTGGATAACAACACCCTAAGACACGTTTAGTAAAGTATCTTTAAGACTTACTTTTCAATGTTACGATTATTTTGCTTTGTATGTGGTGACCAAACAGAGGTAGAATATTCTGAGGCCGTACATAAGTTTTATAGGCCATTGTAGAAGTGTCAAATCTTTACTTTTGAAACAGCGAAAAAATTAGTGACATGCGATGAAAGGCCTGCTTCACAAGTTTGCTTATGTGAGCAGTAAAATTAAGTTTTCATCAATTAATATGCCTAAATCTTTTACAGGGGATTTTAAGGTTGAGACGAGGCTATTATTTATTGTGTAAACCATTCGAGAATTATTATGACCAAAATGAAGGACCTGACATTTTTGGTAAAGGATAAAAGCTGCCTATAATCTGACCATTCAGAATTCGATTTGACAATTTTTTAAGATGGAAAAAGTGCTCAGACTTTGCATAAATCTTAATATCATCTGCAAAAATAAGCATGTTTGAATAATGATCAGTTAGTAAAGATGTAATGTCATTTATGTAGAACAGAAATAAGATTGGACCCAGGGCTGCCCTGTGGTACACCACTAAAAACACAGGTCTCATTTGAAAAATTTTTAGCGATTCTAACTCTCTGGAGTCCTATTACTAAGAAAGTTTTTAATCCATTTAAGTATGTAACTATGAATACCATATTTTGACAATTTGAGAACCAGTTTACTGTGAGAGATAGGATCAAACGCTTTTGCAAAATCCAAGTATATAGCGTCCATGGGCTTTTTATTGTCTACATTGTTAATTATCTTATTTGAATAGCACAAGAGTTGCAACTCACATGATTTCTTAGGAAGAAAACCAAACTGTTCAAATTGAAATCAAGTTATTTCTTTTAGCATAATCCATTAACTGAGTTTTCAAGACTTTTTCAAGAATTCGGCAGCTAACACAAGTTAAAGAAATCGGACGATAATTAGAAGATAAAGATGCATCGCCTTTCTTTAAGACTGCAATTACAAAAGCAGTTTTCCAAATTTTGGGTAAGGTCCCAGACAGTAAGGATACTAGAAAAATTTTTTCAAAAGGAGTTTTCAAAGAATAAGCTAATTTTTGAAAAGAATACTTGGAAGCCCATCAGGTCCACTAGAAGGTGAAGAACTCAAACCTTTTATAGCAGCTATAATATCGTCTTCCGTACACAAAATATGATCAATAATACTTTCTGTAAAGGGTGTAGGTAAATCAGGTAAAATGCCATTATCGAGGGTGAAAGCATCAGAGAAGAAATTGTTAAGTAGATTAGCTCTTTAGATTCGTCAAAAATGCATTTTCCATTTTCATCGTTTAGAGGTGGAGAAGGCGTTTTTATCCTGTAAACGTTTACCAACGTAACTGTAAAATTTCTTTACGTTTGACTTTTCAACAAGTTTTTGTTCGTTTTTACAGTAATGCTCATGAACAGCACTTTCTAAAGAAGCAGTAATTTCTGTTTGTATTCATGCTTTAATTGAGACGTTTTAAATTTTTTGAGCTTTCTCCACAAGTTTAACTTTTTTCGCTGTAATTTTTTTATGACTAGGGTATCTTTTTGGTAATTTATGTGAAAGGGATAAATAGACATACACCTTCATTTATAATACACAGGAATTTTTTATAAAGTCCATCTATTTGTGCTGCAGTGAAAGAAAGCTTCTTCCCAACTATTATAATCAAGGTAAGTGGCAAAATCAACGTAATTTCCACGATTAAAATCTCCTAATTTTTTCAATATTTCTTGATTTCTCAAAATTTGTTAGAAATTTAAAATCAATCCAGCTGATCACATGTGCTAATGGTGGTAATACAAATATGCATCAAAACATAAGCTCATGTTGTTAACAAAAATAAGGTCTAAAATGTTATCAGAACGGTAGGCTCGGTAACTAATTGATAAAAATTATGACTAGTTACAGTAATCCAGAAAAGACGTGAGCTTTTGTCAGATGGAATTTTGGTTTCCGAACCAATTGATTGACGGAAAGTTGAAATCACCTAGGAGCACAGTAGGATAGTTGTCTCGAAGACAATAATCAAGGAGCTCACATACCGTTTTTGTCTGGTTGAAGTCGTAATGAGGAGAATGATAAATTAATATTATTCTCAGAACAGTGTTTTAGAGATCTGAGCTGAGATTCAGCCAGGCTATATTCGTTTGGAAAACTAAAAATGCTAGCACATAGATTTTTTCTAACCAAAGCACAAACACCACCCCCGCCTTTATAAGCTCTATCCTTTCGAAAAACTTGAAAGTCTGAATTATAAACGCTACCATTGGGAGTATCTTTAAACGACATCAATAGTGCCTTTGAAAAAGGGTAGTCTCAGCACACGTGGGCATAAATTGTATGGTCGGGTTTGACCCCAAAGTAGATTCAGTAGACTCACAAATACACCAGACCAAAAGCAGTCTCATAGACAATAATTGCAGAATCTCTATTTAATGTCCATTTTTGAGCATTTTAATAGCTTAATCAATTCTACGCAGGCGGCACTTTCTCAAGAATCAGCTGACAGAAAGATTATTTAATTTGACTAGAACACTAAAAGGAACTGCTTAGATATATAGAGAAAAAGTGTGGCAAACCTCTAAAATTTTCATATTATCTTGTGAAACTCATACTCTCTTGATTATTATGAAAAATTCATGTCACATACATAACTATGAAATTACGAAAATATGCAGTCAAATAGGAAAGTGATGGCTTTGTTTATTATCCAGTAGCATAGAGACAGCAAAATAACATTTATGACCATTTCTGATTGGCCAAAAGACCAAAACAAAAAGACAGAAGTGTTTACTGACCTGTACTAATATTTTACAAAACATTTAGAATATATACATGTATATTTTGCAGAGAACTGCAATTTGTATATAAAATTTCGCATATGGTATTTATCTATCTGACTGTATGGCGTGAATCACCGTGATGCAACATAAAACAGTGATTAGAAATCAAAACTCGTATTCATGTGAAAAAAATGACTTAAGCGACATCAATAGTGCTTTTGAAAAAGGGTAGTCTCCAGCACACGTGGGCATAAATTGTATGGTCAGGTTTTGACCCCAAGTTCAATTTAGCCATTAAATCACCCATGATATTGTCAAAATAGGACATTTTCAATGTAAACTCTAAAGTTTTGTGCTACCATGCATAAGATCTCTAGGAAAATATAAAATCTTGGAAAAGCAGAAACATATGCCTATTTTAAACAAAAATATTTGCCTGAAATGAAAAAAAATAACAAATCTTTTTTATGTATTATTTAAGAGCAAATTATCTTTTTGAGTAGTTTTATGTACATAACCACAACCACACATAAGCATATAGGGAGTCATGCTGCAGTAAGTATGCACTCACAAAGTCAAAACCTCAGAATTTAAATACCATCTCTTTAATATTCAACTTTCGAACTAATCTACACAGAAACGATTAATTTGTTAGTCTGAATGCCGAGAAATGCATGCCAACACAACAAATCAAGG
This sequence comes from Mermis nigrescens, assembly GCA_036768485.1. Taxonomy (NCBI): domain Eukaryota; kingdom Metazoa; phylum Nematoda; class Enoplea; order Mermithida; family Mermithidae; genus Mermis; species Mermis nigrescens. The sequence goes on along the minus strand of JAVLUZ010000024.1, from coordinate 261,521 downwards.
GCGAATTATGGATTATAGAAACAATTAACTTTCTTTAAAACTTTATCAAATACTAAATAATAGGCTTCCTTTCCAAAAAAATTATGTTTTTTCGTCCTTTATAAGCGCTAAAATTTTGTTAAAAAATAATTGTAAAAATATTACGAAAAAATTAAAACATGTATCTAATCCAGCTCCAATTGGAACTCCAATCTGAAACTGTCAGATTTGCTTTGTGTGAGCAGGTGGAGTTTGCGTTTTTTGCTCAAGCGAATACTCCATGCCTAGAATTAACCAATCATATACACAGTAAAGCAATGTATATAAGCCTTCCAAAAAATTAATGCACTTAAGTATAGGAGAAAACGTATTAAATTTTTGAAATTTAATCTTGAGGTAGGAAAAATAATACGGCAATGTCATGAATTTTCAGATTGTATTAATTGCGGAAACTTTTTCTACAGATTGTCAATTTTAGATCGTTCATTTTTAGCTAAGCTAACCAAATTTTCATGATTTAAACTGAAATCATTTCTTGCTGAAAACATAAAGAAATTACGAAGGATGCAAGAGAGTAATAAAACTACAGTAATTAGAAGTAAAAACGTACAGTAAAAGGCGACGAGCGAGTCATTAAAAAGACGATTCAAGCTATTCTTACCGTTGATTCACCATTAGAAAACACCTGTTATGTCAATTTAATTATGTGCTTAAAAATACAAATTCTAAAATATGAGCAGAAATCTTCAGTAAAGGGCCTGGTGCAAAAACGTTAGTGGTAGGGAATTTCATAGAAAAAAATAATTATTGATCTTTCCAGTAAGCTGTAATAAATTTCTAAAAAGCTTTCCTGTTACGCCTCTTTTGCATCAAATATCGAATGTCAGATGTGTGTATAATTTCCAATAATTGAGCAATTTAAAAGTTAGTCAGTTGTACGCAAGCAGTAGTTTCTCAAAAGCATTCGACAGAAAATTATAAAATTTGGCAAGGGTAGATACAAAGGAACTAATTCTAATATGCTATGTCTGTAAAAAAAGGCTATGCGATCAAAACCCTCACAAAGCCTATTGATTATCTGTAAAACTATATAATTAAATTGTACACGTAAAAAAACAACAGGACTAACGAGCCGGTGGGTCTGCCCATAAAGTGAGTCTAACAAGACGGCTCCCATTTAACTATCTGATTCCTAGGCATTTGGATGGAAAAAAACAAATAGTAGATATTTGCATAGAATATGTCATAAGCGGTGCCAACCAGAATAATTATTTTTGTCGTCATTCATGTGTCCACAGCAAAACTACATGCTCGTACATATATCACCTATTTCATACAGAATTTTGCATGTGGGTACATAGTACATGCCTAACTGTCTATGTACATACTCGATGCGAATCAATGAATGTTACCAACCAATAACTACAACCAATTAAATCCCTCTCATGTGAAACAAACTTTTAATTAATCAGCAGTGCTTTTGAAACAATAAATCTCAATGGAAACATGAGGATTTGGTAAGGGTTTAGCCCTCAAACATATTTTATAAATTCTAAAATTTGGCGCATCTCTTCTTTTAGATCTATTGTTATTAAGGAATACAATAAAAACAATAAATGAAAGAAAATTCAATTCGACTCTCGGAAATGATAGTCCAAGTGGATTTATTAAAGACATACAATATCCATTAAATTTGTAAGATTAACTCAACAACCTAACGATTGATTTTCGATACAATAATATTTAATTAGATAAATCATATTTAAGTAAAACTTTTGTCAAAAACAATTGTGTTAGCTTATGTATACAGTAAGCTATGCTCTCAAAACCGCCCGAACTTTGCATCATACCACAGATTACAGATTTTGATCTTTAATTTGAAGAGTAGCGAATAAGTTATATACTTTCCTGCTCTATCATAAACTATATATATGTTTTATCCTGTTTTCTAAAAATTCGCCCTGCATTCTTAATTTAATTTTCTTCCAACCCGCTGATAAACTATGCATTTTAGCCATTGTACACTCCATATAATTTAATGTCTGGAATTTTTACAGAGCAGAAAGTTAGAAAAATAGGTATAATTTCAATTAAGCTGATACTTTGAAGATCAATTATAGATATTTAATAACCGAAAAAATGTATAATCATTATGAGCATTTTTAATTATTGTAATAAGTTTTCTTCTTAATACAATAATTTTACATATTAATATGCTGTATTTATTTATTATTAGTATTGATATATTAATTATTCAAATTATCAACATTAGGAATATAGTAATACAAACCATAACACTTACATTTAAAAAAAACTAAGGGATTAATCCATTATTTAGGATTAATCGATCGCTTCGGTGATTCTCTAAAAATACTTTTTCATCAATTTCACACTGGATGTTGAATGAGGCCGTGAAACACTTCAACATATTCCAATCGAACCTCATAGGCAACGGTATAACCACTGAAATCCGGCAATCCATCTCAATGCTCGGAGCACTGGAAAATGATAAAGAAGAAACAGGCCGCGTTAATATGTACAATTCTTTATAATTTAATTAAATGGTTTGCAAACATTAGCTTTATGATTTTCGGGTTAAACTATACATTTGTTATTTTTTATTGATTGAAAAAAAGTTTTAAACAGTATTGCTGTATTCTATAATTCTTTCCCTAGTATCATTTTATTTAAAATTATACATATGTATCAAAATAACTAAAATTATAGATCACATCTAAATGTTATTGCAGAATTTAGGAATAAATGTTTAGTTTTTATCAAATTTAATTTTTTATTCAAGTTGTTTTTCGAAACAACTTAAAATATTTTTTTTAAATATGCGTATTTAAAAGGAAACCTAGATATTTTGAATATGTAAATTAACATAGCAGCAAAGGAGGACAGATTAGGGGTCTCATAAATTGAGGCTCTTTTTAGGCAAAATGACGTCAAAACTTAGGTAAAATAGCAAAAAGAGTTACATTAATGTACAGTGTTTGATTTTAGCTTAATTTTTGCCAAACATTATAGCTGTGTTTTCATCAGATGATTCTTGCCATTCATTTTGGCTATACTTTCATCATATCTTTAATTTTATCATTCTTGTAGTCTAGACATTAGAATGCATGTCTGATCATAAATATTTATGATGTTTTCAACAAAATTGAAATAAAATACTCGCACTCACTCAGACTTTTTGGTGCTGCTTGTTTATGCTGTATAGAATTTTGAATTAAGAACATAGTTATTAGTAAAAATTATTCCATTTTATTGTATTATCATATTAAATGTTAGGATTATCTAGGCATTTTATTTTCTCGCAAAGGTACATGCAGCATTCCGATGCAGTTTTGAAGAAACATTATGAGCCACCAAATCTACAATTAACCCGCAAAATTGTAGAAACAACTGATCAATTACTCTACGGACAAAGGTAATTATACTCATATTTTACCTTTTTGTATATTATGACTTACTTATAATGCAGAATTTACATATACATAAGGTTCAATTTTATTCTTATAGGTCATGAATGTTCCTTCGATAATAATATATAATCCGCATCATTGAAGACATTTTGTTAAAAAAGATTAGCTTTTAATAAACCGTCTCTAGATATAATGTTAGAAATACTGCGCATAAATTATTATTGAACGCCAAACAGCATTTAATATGACGGTAAAAGTATTCACAGCAATCTTATTTTACTAATTTTAGTTATCCTAGGTCTTAATATGTAACCAAAATCTTTGACGTCAAATAATATGACTTCTGCCATCAAAATCAGAATTTAAATGATTACATGCATTTCTACAACTAAAATCACTTAATTTTTAATAAAAAAATCATATTTTTTTGATACTTTTTAAGCAATTTAGATTATGATTTCCCATTATTACTATAAATGAGATCAACATTATTTTCCGGTAAAATTGAGTCTAATGGTCTTATTAGTTTACCACATTCAAAAAGTATAAAAACATTAATTTTTATGTTGTTCAATTTACTGCAATTTAAATGTTTTTGTATCTATACTTTTAAATATTTTTTTGCACATCTATTTGTAAAATTAATGCATATATATCAATTTAAACAAAAAAAAGTGAAATTATTCCAGGTTTAATTTCTTTTTAATAAAATATCAGATGATCTTATATTAAACCTAAACCATAATCAATACATTTTTAATCCTCATCTAATAATTATTCTAAATATTTAATTCATTATATTCAATAAATAATTATTTCACATTTTATTCAGTTGATAGACAGCAACCCAAATTTACAAAATCTCTCAAAGAGACTTGAAGGTCAATGAGGGGAATTGGTTCAATTTGAATGCTCATTTAAAGGCATACACCGTCCAAGAGCCACAATGGCTAAAAAACAGTGAATATCTAATTCCCGCCAAAAATATGGCAACTTCTTTGGCATCCGACTTTTCTTTTCTTGACCATTGTAATGGTATCAATGGCGGACGCAGGCTAGTATTCATGCCAAGCATGCAATGCGACGGCTTCCAAACTACCAAGGCACGACTTACAGTCAGAGGTATATCCTTCTGATTTTTCTTAAAATTATATCAATATTTCAGTTTAAAATTGTATAATTTGTTACGACCAAAAAAATATGACACCGTTTCCCTTATTTATTCCTAAATTGTTTCTTATAAATTTCACCTGAAAAAGAGTACTTGTGATAAACGACAATACTAACTATTTTGCTAAATGTGTTCATATTCGATAATATCTTACATTTCAAGGAAATAAATGACTATGTGTATTAAACTTCCATCAAACATGCACCCAGCAATCATTATAATTGAATAATCATGTCAAAAAGACAATGTAATGTGTGAATTCATGCAAATCAGTACATTATTTCATTATGAAGCTTAATCAATTATAGAAACTGGGAGTGGCGGCAATGACGATGGCAACTTTGATGAAGATGGCGATGATGATAACAGCAGCTGGAGCAAAAAAGACAACAAAGACAACAGCAATAAAGATGAAGATGTTGGCAATGACATCATTTGTTGTCGGATTTAACGACAACAATGACGGCATTGGCAATGATGACAGCGGCGGCGGCAGTGATAGCAACGACAGCAATGAAAGGATTGTAGCCTCAACGACGACATAGCAATGACTTTGCACAATCTGACTGATGTCGTGCCTTGTGTAAAAGACTATAGCCACAGAACACTTGCCATTGTTATTTTCAAACAATGGTAAATAATTGTAATTCATATAGCTAACATTTAATTGATTAAATTTGATAGGTAATAAATTAATGTTGCTATGTTCTCAATAAGGTTATGCAGAGTTCATTGGAATACCTCGTTCTCTTTTGTGATTACTCTCGTTTTGACCAACGCAAGTTCTAGATGTCTAATTTTTACTTTATTTATGCACTATATTGTAGTCTTAACTATAGAAACACAGTAGGCCTCGATGTTAGTGTAGGGTGTCAGACGTATTATCAATGGATCCTAAAATAAGCTAATCTTGAACATTTAATGAAGGCAGTGTAGGGTGTCGGACGTATTATCAATGGATCCTAAAATAAGCTAATCTTGAACCCAAATTAAGTCCAAAAACATAAGCCAATGCTGAGATGGCAGAAAAATTCATGTACTCGTAACAACACTCTAATCTATGTAATGCAAATTATTGAACGTGGTATTTAACAACTGAATATTCGAATTTTTAATAAATAATTTATAAGCAATTATATTGCTCCAATTTTAATTTATCTGGCTATTTAATTATAAATTATTTCACTGTTATGCTGAAAGTAGTATATAACAATAAATTTGCATTGATGTTTAGAATCTGGCGACAATTCGAAAGGTTTCCGTAACTATCCGGAGTTTAGTTTTTCTTATGAATGAGATGGTACGATATTTAATATTTTCAATTATATAATCATTGAAATTGTTTAATCTGGTCAATTAATTTACAAGTGAATATAATATTAATAACAAAATTATTCAAACATTTCTTATTGTTGTAGACGGAGACTTAGTTTTTTTAACACTGAAGTGTATACACACTGAAAGTAACTTCAAAAATACAAAATTAATGTTATTTAGTGAACAATTATATTGCAGTAAATTTTCGGATAACGCCTAAAATCCTACTTTCAATTTAGCCTATTTTATTTTTAAATATTAATATTTAGTATAGAATGTCAAGTACAAAATATAAGACAATATATTACTTCAATGTTAAATGTAATAAAATACATTTATATTTCGCGATGATGTATTTTAAATTTTTATATTTAGTATTACGACATAATGAATTCATGTAGCATTCAATTTCTAAAGCTTGTATTAAATTCATTTAGAAAACTAGAAGTTTGTCACAAAACCAGTAATAACTTTACAAAATTTCATCTGTATGTCTTCAGTGGACTTCGGATGAATCTATCATATCCTATGATGTAAGTGGATATTTCATTGAATTCTTGGAGATATCATCAGACAAAATTGACGCTGCTACAACTGAAATAGTCGTTCAGTCACTACACATAATCAGAATTTTCTCGCTGCCCACGTATACTTTCATTGCCAATTTACATAACGCCTTAGAGTTCTGCAATTTTACTATTTTAAGAGTTATGTTACTTTACAAATGATTTGTAATAGAAAATAAAACTGGCGAGACACGCCAAAATGTTTTGTCATTTTTATCCTCATAATCTTGGTTTTGAATCTCTAGATGATAAGATATGGCAAAACTTGGATATTGGTATTAAACTTCTAGTTTGATAAAAACAATGACATAAAAACCTGAAATTGAGCTTTTTAATGCTGAAAAATGCAAAAATCTCATATTAGACACATATCTGATATTTATGTGAAAATTAGAGAATTCTACATCTTAATGCCATGACGCAGGCGTAATTATATGAATTTTAACAAAATGGCTTACAGTTCTAACACAATGGCAAACTTTCTGATATCGTTATTAAACTGTAATTTTGATTACTGACGTAAAACACTGGAAATTTGAGCTTTTTAATGGTGAAATGCAAAAATCTTATATTAGACACATATCTGATAATTTTGATAATTGAAAAATTTTGCAGCTTTGTTTGACGTAGTTTAATTATATAAATCATAACCAAGCGGATTATGCATATTCGAATGCGGAGCTTCCTGGATTAGAATGCAGCTAATTCATTGCTATGTTTGATTGAGACGCGAATTTCTTATGTAGATATGTAAGACGTTTGCAAGACGTATTGTGCGATTGTCTATTTATATATGTCAAAGCATAGCCAAGAAGCAATTCATAAGAATACGTGTTGCAATTGTTGATAGATGGACAAAGTAATGACATTATTATCAATATTATTAATAATATTATTAATAATATTAATATTAATATTATTATTATTATTATTATTATTATAAATTTTATGTGAAACTATTATGAACAGTATTCTAATGGACATTGTTAATTTTAATATTATACTTATACAGTATGAATATTTCAGTTTTTATTATTATTTATATTGCATTTGATAATTGTAATTATTAATTATCAAGATATTTTTTGTTTCACCAATTATTATTTTATTAAATAATAAAATTACTGATATAAATGTACAGTTATATCAGTGTTCAATTTATTATTATCTTTACCCTTCCTTCTCGAGATACATTTTTGACTTAAAACGACAAAAACAGGCCCAAAATATGTCGAAGAGAAGCATATGATATCAAGCCAATGTTTTGTATGACATTATTATTAAAGTTTATAATTGCTATGTTACAAAACATAACATAAAATAATAACATAACATAAGATACATTGTTATGTTTTGTAACATAACAATGTATGTTAATACCCCTTCCGAGAATTACGCTTTGTCCATATCTTGATAATTATTAATACATTTATATCAGTAATTAGATACTCATAATGCTCATAATGATTATAGTGGAATCAGATCCTGAATACGTTCAGATCCTGATTATATAATATACAAAATATTATATACTTCAAAGAGGAAGGGATTATATAATATACAAAATATTATATACTGAGTGTTATTGAAAATTATTGCATTTTTCTTATAATTTTAGTCGAAATTTGAATACCCACAACGTGAACTTGAATCGTTCAAGGATCTTTCAATCTTAAGATTGAAGGATCTTTTAATCTTTAGACGGTAGAGCTAGAACACTGTTTGAGAATTTCAAAATCACTTTTAACAAGTTTTTAGAACAAAATCTTCAAGCAAAGAATCCAGGCTATGCAGGTGGGTCAAATTTTGCCCTTTTTATATTTCCTTACGGTGCTTCTTGTTACATTGCAAATATTTTATTAATCCAAGCTTGTATATTTGTTATAATGAAAAGTGATTTTCCGCACTGTGTGACGAGTTATGACGAATGTCCACATAGAAAATGCTTCATTTACCTCCTTGTAAATAAAATTTTTATATTTGTGTGAAATATTATTAGAATGAATTTTCAGATATCTCGCAAGGTCTGGGAGGCAAGCTTGGGTGCATAAACACAGAGATTGAAAATAAAAACCCAGTCTACCTTCAAGTACCGGGCTCAAAGTTTTTGGCGGTTTCAAGGTGGTCACTTCGCGACTGCAGGCGTCTTAATCCTGTATGTCATTCACAACTTGCGACTGCAGGCGTCTTAATCCTGTATGTCATTCACAACTTTTTTAATTACAAATGAAAAGGAATCGTTCCATCTGAAAAAGTGTATTAGAGCACCAGTCTTTCGCTAAAAGCAACTGCATTTCTTGATTGTTTTTAAAGGATTTTAGTAGAGAGGGGTTCCGCTCTTTAGCTAGCCAGCACTGCATCCTCTTCGAAATAACTGCACATGTACACATGGTTTCAAATTTCAGAAATCTGCGGTTTATTAATAGCACAGTTAAAATGCAAAGTTAAAGAACAAAAACCATAGTGAATCAAGAATCCATAATTATAATAAAGAAATGGCATTAATAAACATTTACTTTTGTTTAATGCAAAAAATACTGCTGTGGGTCTATAAAAATAAATAAAAATACGAATTAAGAGCAATTTTCGTTCTCTTAGAGGGTATTTGCGTAAACGTGTGAAAAGCATAGTTGGGCGGCACACAAGTTCTGGGGGTGCAAGATTTCATCAAAGGTCAAAAAATGACCTTAAAAGTGGTGGTTTGGCGAAAAAACACCATTTTCCAACGTTTCTCATTGAGCACTATCCATTGGCATCAAAAAATTGCTAAAAAACGAAGAGATTTTCAAAAATTGAAATCTGGGGGGGATATTTTGATTCCTGGTGGGGATGTATCTTGGTTTCTCAGGGGGTGCATACATGCAACCCCCTCTTTAACATAGGTATGGTCGAAAGCATATGTTGATTCTTAGCTGGGGGCGGATTTATGGGGGTGGGAGCGTGAGGAAGGGGCGTTCGCAATACCCTTCTCTTCTGGCGGCTTGGAAACCCTTTTTTCGACACAAATATATTTCTGTGTCGCCAACAATATTCATGACTCTTTGAACGATTTCAAAAGTGTAAAGACCCTGCTAAACTTCCCGCCGCGCAGCGCCGCGCGGCGCCGCGTTGACAAAATGTACTGCTATACTTCCAAACGCGGCGCCGCGTGGAAGTATAGCAGCACATCGCCCCGCGGCGCCACGCGGCGCCGCGCGGCAGATAAATTGAAGTTTGAACACTGTTCAGACTTTTGCCACGTGGTGGGACGCGGCGGCCTATAACTATTTATCATGTATTTATGAGGGAAAGCTTGATTTTAGCATTTTTTATGATGTACTGATGTTTATGCATACGTGAAAGCGTGAAAATTGCATATATAATCGATTTTTAAGATGTCTGTGTGCAAAAATGTGTGTCTCTATGCCTTTGAAAACCTGTTTTCATGATGCTGAAACCGAAAATGAGTACAGTTTTTAATGTGCACAATCGTTGACCTATACCCTTTTCACTTGTTTTCTTGACACAGAATACAGTATACAGTTTACATATGTTTTACGTTTTTGCTGTTTTACTGCAGTTACAACATCAATAAAATTTTTTCTGCCGCGCGGCGCCGAGTGGCGCCGCGTTGGAAGTATAGCAGCTACTTTGCCACGCGGCGCCACACAGCGCCGCGCGGCAAAATATAGCAGGGCCTTAATGGTGAAAAATATACTAATTCTGTATCTTCCCCACATTTTTTAGCATGTATTCTATAAAATTTCGAAGCTTCATTTCAGACGTTTTAATCGGCTCGTAGTTGTTATTAAGCGCACCACCTAAATGCAAGGGGTCTACGCTGTGTAAAATCAGCAAAAATCCCAAAAGAACATGCCGATAATTGCATTCTGGGTGTCTATCAGATTTTCGAAAGAGAGGTCTGGAGTATAGATGCACAGCGTGGCCAATCTAAAGGGGGCTGCCGATCTGAGGAGGGATTAAAAATTGAGCATTTTTGGGCCAAAATGACCTAAAACGAGGTATAAGCGCTTAAATAGCAGTAAAACTACGTTATTACAATGTTCTGGGTCAAATTGAAGCACTTTGTGAAGAATTTCCAATTTTTATTCGTTTTTGCCTTTTATTTCGCCTCATTTTCCTTACAAAATTTTCCACTTTTTGATTTTGCGTGGAAAGGGTTTACCCCCACCCCCACAAAACCCCTCCTTTCTATGTGCATGTCTGATCTGGACTTCCAAACCGTCTTTTTCCGCTCTCACACATCTCTTTGTTATATTAATCCAAGTTTTACAAATTTGAGGTAACAACAATTATCGTCTCTAACATCATTTTGCCTAAAATTCACTGATTTCTTTGCGCTGGGCGCCGAATTCCAGCTAAATTATGTAATTTTAGCATTTTTGTACGAAATTGGCAAAATTTTAGATTTTTTTCAAAATGATTTTATATCAAATAGGGTTTTGAAAAATAGTCAACAATGTAAAATGACGAAAAATTGCTATTGAGGATATAAATGACTAGGATTTTAAGTCCTAGCTGTCAGGTCAAAAGCTTAGCCAACCTGGCTTCCAAAACTGGTTTGAATAACAGCGTAAAAACCCTCTAAATATACAGTTTAGGATAATATTCAAGCACTTTTGCTGAAAAACTTTGATTTTATTATTTTTTGAATTTCATTTTGCCTAATTTTTCTAGGAAATTTCTATTTCTCCATTCTGGGCGCCCTAGATAGCCCACGACCGCCTTTTTTCTTCCAATGCTGGTGTGGTCCCAAGAGAGAATGAGAAAGCGATTACCCACGGTATTGTTTGAATATCCTCAAATTTTGAGGTACAGATCTTATACCGGCTCTCTTTATTTCAAGCGTCTCTTGCACTAGATCAGAAAAAAATTAAAGCTAAGTGTAATCTCTGCGTTTGAATTTCAGGTCCTCGAACGATTTACATAAATATCAAAAAATCCGTGAATAAGAAAAAATATACAATCGCCTCTTCTTCAATATGTTTAGTATGTTTTCAGTTTTAACCTGCTGGTCTCTATAGATAAAAATAAAAAAAAATAATTGAGCTTGAAAAGGTAGGAACACGAGGTTTGACTGCGAAAGGATTTTAATTTTTGTTTTCATCGCTTTGGATTAGTCTAAAAATTATGTGAATGCTTCTTATATCTTATCTTTCATGTTTGTGTTCTTCTGACATGTTTTATATTCTATGTCATTTATACATTATATTATATAATTACTTTTTCTCATGGCTTTAACAGGGTGATTCCAGTAGCGCTGCGGTTTGCCGGCTGAAAGGGAAGCGACAGTATTTTCTACTTGGCGTTGTTTCGTCTCAGTTCTCCACGTGCAATCAAATAGTAGCCTCTTACGCTCATGTTCCCAGACATAATAACTGGATAAAAACGATAATCGGAATGACATCTACTAATGGCACTTGTTTGTTTAATTGTCTTCCATGATGCCAAGTTATGGAGTCTGGTGCAATTATATAATAAACTTTTCTTAAAACTTGTAATTATAGGCTGAAATCGGATTCGCAATTTGCGGGTCTTGACCAGGCATGCATGTGGAGGCTTAGGTTTTTACAACACGTGGGCGTGGGGGAGGGACTTGTGGGGGTATACGCCCCTAGAAGGCCGAATACCCCCATCAAAAACTAAAGGCTCCCCAGAATTCAATTTTTCCGCTTTTTTTCGCAATTTTTTGAGACCAATGGATAGTGCTCGATGAGTAACATTGGAAAATGGTGTTTTTTTGCTATATCAACATAAGATCTTGCACCCCTAGAATTTCGGTACTGCGCACGTATGGTCTTGTCCCCAGAATAGTAAAATGCGGAATTTTCTGGTCAAAAAATACAATTTGTGCGAAAATGGATGAGAACAACATAGTTTTAACGCTATTTTAGCACTTAAAGCAGGTTTTGAGGTCATAATAGCCAAGAAAAGCTCAGTTCTTAGGCCCCCTCTCTTGATCGGCCATACTGTGTATCTACAGGGTCTTGATTATAGATGCAGAGCATTGCCGGACTGCGAGGTTCACTTACTGAGCTTATAAAGCCAAAATGACGTCAACATTAGATATACTTGTTTAAGCTTCCCCCTCATGTGCACTTCTGGACCTGACGATTCTATAGCTCTGGGCTGGGTCCGAAAATGAAAAATAGGTAGTAGGGTGAAAAACGCCATTTTCGACATTTTTATCGAGCTCCATCTATTGGCATCAATAGATCGCAAAAAAACGTCAACAAAGTTATACACTTTTGTTATAGCAGAATTTTTCGAACTTTGATTAGGCGATTCAGGATTTTGGAGATTGTAAGATATTCCCTTACGTCTACGAACAATGGTCCTGCTTGACAACTGATGTGCAGCTATAGCCGGTTAGGGTCTAACATGAAGTCTATTTGCGCTAAAGTGGCCTAAAAATTGGCACAACGTTAAAACAGCGCAAATGGCTTAAAAGACGTTATAGACCTGCTGACTACTTTTTCTTCCAGTATTCCGAAGTCTAGTAGCTCAGCAAATTTCTTCTAAACATAGAGACATTGCAAAAATTTTCATTTATATGTATTAAATGAAAAAATATCCCTTTCAATTATCTGGCGGTTTCCGCTGCAATAGTCCGCTGTTCTCTCTCTTTTTAGGAACGAAGAAGATAAAAAATAGAAAAAAACAATAAAATGACTTAATAACAGGAAAAAAATTAGCGAAAAATGAAAACTATAAACCAGAAAACACCTAATTAAAAAATCAGAATAGCAACGTTGATTATACAAGAATATGCAAAGTCCTGGATTCAGCGTGCAAGGGCAATTCATTTGTACAATAGCTAAATGTTATTTTATAAAACAGGCTGAATCGGATTAACCAATGATTTTGGTGAATTTCGTGCAAAAAACAAAAGGTATTGAAAATTTTCGATAAAATTTGAAGTTTTTAGACTGCATGATAAAAGGAGTCTGATAGCATGATTTTTTTCCTTAAGTAAACCACCTTAAAGGAATTGTTTCACTAAATTTAGTACGGGTAATAAAAAGATTTACAATAATTTACTTATAAATTCATAATTTGCTCGCCTCTCTTCGCATACGAAATAAATGAATTTACTTTGAGGTTTCGGCTGAAAAAAACAATTATGTTAAGTTGGATATCATCAAAACGGAAATAATAGTTTCCTTCATCTCCGAACTATGGCTCAGAACATAATCCCCTTTTGATTTATCCTGAAAATCCCATAAATAATATGCGACATTCTCAATTAGTTAATTAGTGATTAATCCCTTTTGTTTAGTAAAAACATTTCTTTGCACTCTCTTTTCCTCGATTTTTCCTCATTAATTAGATGAGATCTGACTGGCAGCTTTTTTACAATTGAGTTCGTAAAATATTTGTACGAGGCTATTCCAGTTTTTACATTTAACATTAATTTCCATACGAATCGTGCTATTATAATGCGATTTGGGGATACTGGCAAGCATACGTGGGTAGCAAGAAAATTCTAAGGGGGTGGTGCAAGATTTTTTTAAGGTTAAAAAATGGCCCTCAAAATGATGGTATGGCGAGAAATCACCATATTTCGACGTTTCTCATTGAGCACTATCCATTGGCATGGTAAAAATTACGAAAAAAACGAAAAAAATTTTCAAAAATTGAATTCTAGTGGAGTATTTTGATTTCTGGGCGGGAGGGGGTTATTCAGGTTTCTTGGATGGGGAGATGCATACCCTTAAACCCTCTTTCACGCCCAGGTGTGCTGGCAAGCATTTGTAGCCTTTAGGATTAGGATTCAAACCCCTAGAATGTGGCGATTCACACCGGTTATGTTTGTTCGACTACTTAGGGTTCCATTTTAGAGATATTTCCTTCTTTGCATTTGTTTTTTGTGCCAGTGGATAGAGCTAAGACATATTGAAGTATTTTGTTTCTGGTTCCTATATTTTCGACTTTCAAAAATTTAAGACCTTCAAAATTTTATGAAATTTTCTGAATAGCGTCCCATCTAGATCGTTAAGTAATATTGATTTCTGAGAAAACCGTCAAAGAATTAGTCAGGTCCATTTGTAAAAGTTTTATGAATGACAAAGTAAGTATTGGGATGAGTTTTATTAAAAGACTGATGTAAAAACTGTATGCGGCTAGATCGACAGGATTAATGGTGATAACTTAACCCTTCGTAAACGCAAGCAGCTGTTTATATTTATATATTATTTTTTAAGTTATAGATAAGCTCGCTATGTATTAAAACCATTTGGTCTGAAGTCTTAGCAAACTCTAAATCGCTCTTAGATTTCATTCAAAAAATTCAATCTGATTCTCCGGGTTATATGAACGCATCTATTTTGTTTTTATTCACAATTATGCTAATTTGCGGTGCAATATACATGCAACTGTTATTAATGACGTTGCTATTAATAAAAGACAATTATTGCAACACTGCTCGCCATATTTCATGTTATTGAATCTAGCGTTTCAGTTTTAAGCTAATTATTCGCTTCCCTGTGACTTGAAAGATGGAATAAAAAGTTAAGGGACAGGATCAGGGGCGATTTATGGTGAACAGGGGAGCCACCACACGTGGGCGTGCAAGTGGCGGAAGGGTGGAATCAGGAGGTAAGCTTCCCCCAGAAGGCCGACTATCCCCCTTACCAAAAGAACAAAAATACCTTCCACCATAATTCAATTTCTGAAATTTTTTTGTGTTTTTCGCGATTTTTTGATTTCAATGGATAGTGTATGATGCGAAACATCGAAAAATAGTGTTTTTCTGCCATAACACCATTTTTGAGACAATTTTTTGACCTTTAAAAAATCTTCACATTCCACCCAGAATTTTGATGCTGTTCACCTACAGTGGCTACAATACATGAACAGCAGGCAAATTTTGGGGAAGGTCCGGCAATCCGAATCACCAGAAAAAGCACCAAAAATCCAATCATGAGGTTTTCATTGATTTTTGGGAGGCCTTTTATATTCTGAGGGGTTCAGCTCATATTTTGTGATCAACTTCATTTACCCAGAATAGTCGACAAGACCTGTAAACTTCACATTAAAAATAACTTAAACTTCAAAGCTTTAAAGATGTTGAGCCTTTCGAAAATATTATCCGTAACATCAGTATTACAATTATGAATTTAAATCTCTTCACACTTAACGAAGCGTAAAGTGTACTCTAGAAACTGGCTTAAGTTACAAAGCTTTGTGAAATGTTATCTTTTTAGATTAACTCGGACATGTCCCAACTGCAAAGCTGTTCTTGAAAGATTTTTAAATGCCCTTAATTATGGGCTGCTGATCATGAAATGTGCTAATATTTAGCCTATCTGGATATATGCAGATTTAGCGTGAAGACATGGGGCAAAAACGGCTACTATTGAAAATAATCCTTCCTTGACATCTAAAATTTGCAGCGAGTATATTAGAAAGTATAATATTGACAGTAAAAAAATGTCGTTATTCATTGATATCATTTTGTCACATTCATGGGTCTCTTGTAATTTTTTAGTCAGTTTTGCTTTGCGCTTATAAGTTTTTTTAGCTAAATTGAACAATTTTCTATGCGTAATTTATTAATTAGTAAATATCGGCCTGACAGTGAATTTTTAATAATCAAAAAATACATGGCTTGTCAGTTTTTGCTTAATTCTAAATTTAGATCAATTTTTTGATTTGTCGTTCATAAAGATAAGAAATATGCAAGAGTTTTTACAACTTGTCAGAAACTTTGACCAGATTTTCAAAATTAAAAAATCTGTTGATCAGCCTTATTAAGGTTCTAATGTTCTGCAACGCTACATTATTTGGTCCTTCGTTAATTCACTGCCATACGTGTCCATGTTGCAGAGGGTTGGGGTTTCAACACCCCAGAAAGACATCTGACTCCCCACAAAATGGATGTGACCCACCACAAGTGCCGATTTATCGTGGAACTGTAAAAAGTGTGCCTTTTTAAAGCGTTTTCCGCTCATTTTTGGCTGAAAAGTTTCGAAATTTCGGCACTCCGAGCCACAAACGCATTTTTGACTATATTTACTTCAATTTACGCAATTCTTTTATGTTTTTCCAAAATTTTTCTATGTCGTTTTGTTTTCGGAAAACGAGTACTGTCCGGAACGTCAACAAATAGTAACTCCGATGTGTGTCCATAGTTTTTAAGCCCAAGAATAGCACTCTAAAACTTTTAGGCCTGACCCTCCAGGATTTCCATGCTTTACACGTTTGTTCTGGCATTTTTTCTATTCCGCTTATTTCGGATATAAACACAGAGTCTATGACCATAATTAGTCAATAAATAGTTGAGTAAACATAACCATAGTAAAAGTAATTAATATGGAATAGGGGTAAAACCTGTAATTTTGTTATTGACTTTATTAAAATAAAATAAATATTATTAAAAACATGATTATCGTGTTCAATAAAATTATAAATAATTTAAAAGCTAATTGATAACACATAAATACATCTTAAACCTTATTTATCTTGAAATAAAAAACAATAATAAACAATATTACAAAATCAAATCTTAAGAACTGTTGATTATGATACATTACTTGCATGATATTTTTAATAACCAAAATATTAGATTGATTGTATTTAAGAATCATTTATTATTTCTTAAAAAAATTAGGATGTAATAACTATATTATTACTAAAAATATCAATATTCCCAATAATAATAATTAAAACAGATTAATAAAAAGAATAATATCTACAATGCAAATAATAATTAAAAAATAATATTAATAAAAAGATTTGAAGAATTATTAAAAACAAGAACACCTATAAAAAGATGCTCTTATAAAATTAATAGTAAATTAATTATTATTAATTACAGAAATAATTATGAATGTTTTTAATAATAAATAAATAGTATAAACAAAAATGATTTTAAAGTTGTTTATATTAAAATAATAAAACATAATTAATTAATTATTATTTATGAGCTATCATATGTACAACATTAGTAATAAAAATGGGATTACGCTTTTATTTTCAAATCATTTGTTAATTAAACTAGAGGTAAATGAATAATTTTAATAATAAAAACAATACTAGTAATATTAATATTAATAATAATGTCATACAAAACATTGGCTTGAAATCAGATGCTTCTCTTCGACTTCTTGAGCGCCTTCGAAATTCCAATCTATTCACATGCACACTTAAGTGTTTGGCCTTGAGTGCTCATAAATTCATCACCGTAATTCCAAAACAACTGCGTTAATGTCGGTATGTCTATCGAAGCGAAAAATATTACAAAGATATCCCCCGTGGATGTCCGTCTTGGTGAAGGCTTAACGTTTATGTGCATGCTACAATGGTTGATAAGATGTCCAAAACGTGATGGTTTGCCTGCAGGAGGTTTCTTTGTGCGCATCTATCGTGCACCATCGTCCGTCAAAATGGAAATCCAATCTATATCTAAACCCAAAACAACCTTTAATGCATATCTATGTGTTCTTTAATAAAATATATTTTAATCAATTAATTGAAAAAGTTTAGCATAGCTTATAGAAAACTAGATAAAAGAAACGAATATGGTAAAGTTAAAAGAGTTTATAAAATTTCAATTGATAAATACTTTCTAAATAAAACTGTATTGCTAAATAAATAATAAATTATAAAATTCTATATACGATGCTATTATTGTATAAATTTCATCAATAAAAAAGATGCACTAGTAAAAATCTTAATATAATTGACGCAGACATTATCCTTCTAAGATCTTCATCTGTGACGCTGTTTAAAATGGCGTCGAACTGAGTCTTTTTAAAGAGTTGGCCTTTGTAATCCCATATAATTTCGTCTTTCATGAAAGCTTTCGTTGTAAAAACACCTCTGTTTAATATTGGCAGATTTTGACAAATTTGTAGTCCTGGCCAAGATTGCTCCATTGATATTTGCATTAGACGATTATGGTCGCGGATAGGTGAAAAATGAGTAGCTAAATATGAGAAATCGCTTATAATGCAGAATTTACCATATAAAGGGGGTCTTATATTATGCAAAAATTGTCAAAAGTTTCAGTGAAAAAATTGTTCGTTGGCACAAATTGAACCAAATTATCGTTATTTATCGTCAATTTTAATTCAAAACCTATTAATTTGAAGAAAAATTTTGGACATTTTTTTGGAATAAAGGCATTTCGTAAAAAAGGTATAGTTAGCTTTTGATATAAAACGTATATGAAATAATAAGAGTTAGCATACATTTTATGGATTTACATAAAACATATACTTATTTATATTTTAGAAATGAACAATTTTTTATTTAACAATTCTAGAGAACAGTTACAGACAGAAGGCATATTCCTAGGACCAGAACAAGTTTGTATTCCTTCTACTATAGCATTAATTTAAGGTTACAAAAAATATATACAATATTTAGCCAAAAAACTTTAAATTAAAAAAATGTTAATATAAAGAAATGAGTAATACAATGATGGAATTAATAAGGTTTAAGAACATAGCTTAAGAAAATGTACAATTAAGAGTTAACCATAAGTTACCTGATATCAAGCTCTTCAGTCTAGCTGAATTTCGTGCTTGATGGAAATTATCCAGAACGGATAAATATGCAGTATCTATAAGAAACATATGATATCAAGCCAATGTTTTTTATGACATTATTATTAATATTAATATTACTAGTATTGTTTTTATTATTAAAATTATTCATTTACCTCTAGTTTAATTAAGAAATGATTTGAAAACAAAAGCGTAATCCCATTTTTATTGCCAATGTTGTACATATGATAGCTCATAAATAATAATTAATTAATTATGTTTTATTATTTTAATATAAACAACTTTAAAATCATTTTTTGACCTTCAAAAAATTTTGCACCGCCCCAGAATTTTCTTGCTGCCCACGTATGGTAGCGAGCGACAAATTTATGGGCGTCTGGCTAATAAGTTCCACAAATATTCCAAGGTGGAAAAATTATGCGATTACAAAGGCCAACTCTTTAATTTCAACAATATATATTAATTAACTGGTTAATTATTATTAATTTTTTATTGAGAGTTATATTATAAAGATAGATATATTTAGTTTTTATCAAATTAAATTTTTTATTCAAGTTGTTTTTCGAAACAACTTAAAATATTTGTTTTTTTAAATATACATGTTTAAAAGGAAACCTAGATATTTTGAATATGTAAATTAACATAGCAGCAATTATATGGAATTCTATGTATATTTAAAAAAACAAATATTTTAAGTTGTTTCAAAAAACAACTTGAATAAAAAATTAAATTTGATGAAAACTAAACATTTATTCCTAAATTCTGCAATAACATTTAGATGTAATCTATAATTTTAGTTATTTTGATACATATGTATAATTTTAAATTCTGGAGGGGGTGTAATACATAGTCTTGATATTAACAGATTCGACTAGGATAATATTAACAAAATGAGTATTATGAAAAAATGCAGTGTTAAAATTAATCATTATTTTACTTAATTAACTTGTTAATTATTATTAATTTTTTATTGAGAGTTATATTATAAAGATAGATATACCAAGAAATATTAATTTCTTGGTATATCTATCTTTATAATATAACTCTCAATAAAAAATTAATAATAATTAACAAGTTAATTAATATATATTATTGAAATTAAAGAGTTGGCCTTTGTAATCGCATAATTTTTCCACCTTGGAATATTTTTTTCGCCATACCACCATTTTTAAGGCCATTTTTTGACCTTCAAAAAATCTTGCACCCCCCCCCAAAATTTTCTTGCTGCCCACGTATGGTAGCGAACGACAAATTTATGGGCGTCTGGCTAATAAGTTCCACAAATATTCCAAGGTGGAAAAATTATGCGATTACAAAGGCCAACTCTTTTATTTCAATAATATATATTAATTAACTTGTTAATTATTATTAATTTTTTATTGAGAGTTATATTATAAAGGTAGATATATTTAGTTTTTATCAAATTTAATTTTTTTATTCAAGTTGTTTTTTGAAACAACTTAAAATATTTGTTTTTTTAAATATATATATTTTCAAAACGAGAGTAATCACAAAAGATAAATTAAGTCATAACATCACTTGAAATATAAGTATATTTTATTACATTTTAACATTTGAAGTAATATATTGTCTTATATTTTGTATGACATTCTATGCTAAATTTTAATATTTAAAATAAATAGGCTAAATTAAAGTAGGATTTTAGGCGTTATCCAAAAATTTACTGCAATATAATTATTTCACTAAATAACTTATTAATTTTGTATTTTTAGGTTACTCTTTCAATTATTAATATACACTTCAGGTGTTAAAAAAACTAAGTTCCCATCTAATAATAAGGGGAAATATATGAATAATTTTGTTATTTATTAATATTACTATTCACTTTTGTAAATTAATTATTAGTTATTAATTTCAATGATTATATAATTGAAAATATGTTAAATATCATTTACCATCATTCATAAGAAAACTAACGACTCCGGATGGATTGCAGGCTCTTTCAAACAAATCGTCGCCAGATCCTAAACATAAATACTGTAAATTTATTGTTATACTACTTTCAGCATAACAATTAGAAATAATTTATAATTAAATATTAACAGATAAATTAAAATTGAAGCGATATAATTGCTTATAAATTATTTATTTAAAAATTCGAATATTTCAGTTCATTTAAATACCACTTTCAATAATTTGCTTCACATGAATTAGAGAGTGTTGTTTTACGAGTACATGAATTTTTTTGCCATTTCAGCATTAAAACATGTTTTTGGACTTAATTTGGGTTCAAGATAAGCTTATTTTAGGATCCATTGATAATACGTCTGACACCCTACACTAACATCGAGGCCTACTGTGTTTCTATAGTTAAGACTACAATATAGTGCATAAATAAAATAAAATTAGACATCTAGAACGTTGGTCAAAATGAGAGTAATCACAAAAGAGAACGAGGTATTCCAATGAATTCTGCATAACCTTATTGAGAAACATAAAAACATTAATTTATTACCTATCAAATTTAATCAATTAAATGTTAACTATATGAATTACAATTATTTACCATTGTTTGAAAATAACAATAGCGTCGGTGTTCTGTGGCTATAGGCTTTTACACGAGGCACGACATCAGTCAGATTGTAAAAGTCATTGCTGTTGTTGTCGTTGAGGCTACAATCCTCTTCATCGCCGTCGTTGCTATCACTGCTGCCGCCGTTTTCGTCATCATTGCCAATGCCGTCATTGTTGTCGCAACCGACAACAATGACGTCATTGCCAACATCTTCATCTTTATTGCTGTTGTCTTTGTTGTCTTTGTTGTCGCAGCTGCTGTTATCATCATCGCCATCTTCATCAAAATTGCCATCGTCATTGCCGCCACTCCCAGTTTCTATAATTGATTAAGCTTCTCATAATGAAATAATGTACTGATTTGCATGAATTCACATATTACATTGTCTTTTTGACATGATTATTCAATTATAATGATTGGTTGGGTGCATGTTTGATGGAAGTTTAATACACATAGTCATTTATTTCCTTGAAATGTAAGATATTATCGAATATGTACACATTTAGCAAAATAGTTAGTATTGTTGCTTATCACAAGTACCCTTTTTCAGGTAAAATTTATAATAAATAATTTAGGATATAAATAAGGGAAGCGGTGTCAGATTTTTTTGTTCGTAACAAATTATACAATTTTAAACTGAATTATTCAATATAATTTTAAGAAAAATCAGAAGGATGTACCTCTGACTGTAAGTCATGCCTTGGTAGTTTGGAAGCCGCTCGCATTGCATGCTTGGCATGAATCCTTGCCTGTGTTTGCCATTGATACCATTGCAATGGTCAAGGTGGCAAACTTGGATGCCAAAGAAGTTGCCATATTTTTGGCGGGAATTAGATATTCATTGTTTTTTAGCCATTGTATTCTTGAACGGGGTATGCCTTTAAATGAGCATTCAAATTGAACCAATTCCCCCTCATTGACCTTCAAGTCTTTGAGAGATTTTGTAAATTTGGGTTGCTGTCTATCAACTGAATAAAATGTGAAATAATTATTTATTAAATATAATGAATTAAATATTTAGAATAATTATTAGATGAGGATTAAAAATGTATTGATTATGGTTTAGGTTTAATATAAGATCGTCTGATGTTTTATTAAAAAGAAATTAAACCTGGAATAATTACACTTTTTTTTGTTTAAATTGATATATATGTATTAATTCTACGATAGATGTGCAAAAAATATTTAAAAGTATAGATATGCTAAAAAACAGTTAAATTGCAGTAAATTGAACAACATAAAAATTAATGTTTTAATACTTTTTGAATATGGTAAACTAATAAGAATCATTAGACTCAATTTTACCAGAAAATATCGTTGATCTCATTTATACTAATAATGGGAAAATCGTAATCTAAATTGCTTAAAAAGTATCGAAAAAATATGATTTATTAAAAATTAAGTGATTTTATTTGTAGAAATGCATGAATCATTTAAATTCTGATTTTGATGGCAGAAGTCATATTATTTGACGTCAAAGATTTTGGTTACATATTAAGACCTAGGATAACTAAAATTAGTAAAATAAGATTGCTGTGAATACTTTTACCGTCATATTAAATGCTGTTTGGCGTTCAATAATAATTTATGTGCAGTATTTCTAACATTATATCTAGAGATGGTTTATTAAAAGCTAATCTCTTTTTTAACAAAATGTCTTCAATGATGCGGATTATATATTATTATCTAAGGAACATTCATGACCTATAAGAATAAAATTGAACCTTATGTATACATGAATTCTGCATTATAAGTAGTTATAATATACAAAAAGGTAAAATATGAGTATAATTACCTTGTCCGTAGAGTAATTGATCAGTTGTTTCTACAATTTTGAGGGTTAATTGTAGATTTGGTGGCTCATAATGTTTCTTCAAAACTGCTTCGGAATGCTGCATGTACCTTTGCGAGAAAATAAAATGCCAAGATAATCCTACATTTGATATGATAATACACAAAATGGAATAATATTTACTAATAACTATGTTTTTAATTCAAAATTCTATACAGCATAAATGGGCAGCGCCAAAAGTCTGAGTGAGTGCGAGTATTTTATTTCAATTTTGTTTAAGTTTAAAAGCTACATAAATAATTTGAAAGCTAATTGATAACATCTAAATACATCTTAAACCTTATTTATCTTGAAATAAAAAACAATAATAAACAATATTACGAAATCAAATCTTAAGAACTGTTGATTATGATACATTACTTGCATGATATTTTTAATAACCAAAATATTAGATTGATTGTATTTAAGAATCATTTATTATTTCTTAAAAAAATTAGGATGTAATAACTATATTATTACTAAAAATATTAATATTTCCAATAATAATAATAAAAAAAGATTAATAAAAAGAATAATATCTACAATGCAAATAATAATTAAAAAATAATATTAATAAGAAGATTTGAAGAATTATTAAAAACAAGAACACCTATCAAAAGATGATCTCATAAAATTAATACTAAATTAATTATTATTAATTACAGAAATAATTATGAATGTTTTTAATAATAAGTAAATAGTATTATAAACAAAAATGATTTTGAAGTTGTTTATATTAAAATAATAAAACATAATTAATTAATTATTATTTATGAGCTATCATATCTACAACATTGGTAATAAAAATGGGATTACGCTTTTATTTTCAAATCATTTGTTAATTAAACTAGAGGTAAATGAATAATTTTAATAATAAAAACAATACTAGTAATATTAAAATTAATAATAATGTCATACAAAACATTGGCTTGATATCATATGCTTCTCTTCGACTTCTTGAGCGCCTTCAAAATTCCAATCTATTCACACGCACACTTAAGTGTTTGGCCTTGAGTGCTCATAAATTCATCACCGTAATTCCAAAACAACTGTGTTAATGTCGGTATGTCTGTTGAGCGAAAAATATTACAAAGATATCACCCGTGGATGTCCATCTTGGTGAAGGCTTAACGTTCATGTGCATGCTACAATGGTTGATAAGACGTCCAAAACATGATGGTTTGCCTGCAGGAGGTTCATGTGCGCATCTATTGTGTACCATTGTCCGTCAAAATGGAAATCCAATCTATATCTAAACCCAAAACAACCTTTAATGCATATCTATGTGTTCTTTAATAAAATATATTTTAATCAATTAATTGAAAAAGTTTAGCATAGCTTATAGAAAACTAGATAAAAGAAACAAATATGGTAAAGTTAAAAGAATTTATAAGATTTCAATTGATAAATACTTTCTAAATAAAACTGTATTGCTAAATGAATAATAAATTATAAAATTCTATATACGATGCTATTATTGTATAAATTTCATCAATAAAAAAGATGCACTAGTAAAAATCTTAATATAATTTATGCAGACATTATCCTTCTAAGATCTTCATCTGTGACGCTGTTTAAAATGGCGTCAAACTGAGTCTTTTTAAAGAGTTGGCCTTTGTAATCGCATATAATTTCGTCTCTCATGAAAGCTTTGGTTGTAAAAACACCTCTGTTTAATATTGGCAGATTTTGACCAATTTGTAGTCCGGGCAAAGATTGCTCCATTGATATTTGCATTAGTCGATTATGGTCGCGGATAGGTGAAAAATGAGTAGCTAAATATGAGAAATCGCTTATAATGCAGAATTTACCATATAAAGGGGGTCTTATATTATGCAAAAATTGTCAAAAGTTTCAGTAAAAAAATTGTTCGTTGGCAGAAATTGAACCAAATTATCGTTATTTATCGTCAATTTTAATTCAAAACCTATTGATTTGAAGAAAAATTTTGGACATTTTTTTGGAATAAAGGCATTTCGTAAAAAAGGTATAGTTAGCTTTTGATATAAAACGTATATGAAATAATAAGAGTTAGCATACATTTTATGGATTTACATAAAACATATACTTATTTATATTTTAGAAATAAACAATTTTTTATTTAACAATTCTAGAGAACAGTTACAGAAGGCATATTCCTAGGACCAGAACAAGTTTGTATTCCTTCTACTATAGGTATTAATAAATCTCAAAAAACCTTGTATAAATACATCTTGAATAGAAAAAATTTGCAGAAAACATATTCGGTTTAGCAATAGCATTAATTTAAGGTTACAAAAAATATATACAATATTTGGCCAAAAAACTTTAAATTAAAAAAATGTTAATATAAAGATATGAGTAATACAATGATGGAATTAATAAGGTTTAAGAACATAGCTTAAGATAATGTACAATCAAGAGTTAACCATAAGTTACCTGATATCAAGCTCTTCAGTCTAGCTGAATTTCGTGCTTGACGGAACTTATCCAGAACGGATAAATACGCAGAATCTATAAAATAAAAATCTAGATAAATAAATTAATAATGGAGTTAATGTAAAACATTCCTCATATATTACAAATGCATTAACTTATTTTTGAAGAGATTGATAAGTAATATTTACTGTCAGGCTTAAACTTCCCGGGATTACATATTCATGTATAGAGAAATGTCATTAAGTACGTTTAGCACATTGGTACTACAGCCATAGGTGGGCAGCACCAAAATTTTGGGGGAGGGGTGAAAAAATTTCAGGGGGGGGTGAAAAAAATTTTAAAGGTCAAAAATTATCTTAAAAGTGTTTGCATGGCGTAAAAAAACCATTTTTCGATGTTTGTCGTAGAGCACTATCCAATGGCATCAAAAAATTGCTAAAAAAACAAAAATAATTTTTTCTGGGGGGTTTTTTGATTTCTGGGGAGGGGGGTATTTCAACTTCTGGGGTAATGCACACCCCCCAAACCCCTACGCCCATGTGTGACCACAGCTAATATAAAAATTCGAAAAATAATGTTTACATTTTGTTGTATTGATACATGTGCTGGTAATAAAAAATATTTTGAAATAGTTTTGGCTGTATCACAAGATTAATAAATATTTTGTTCAAAATGGAGGAAATGCAATAAAATCCGAATTGAATAAATATACATTTTTCTAATAATATAAAAATGACTAAGACAGATTTTATGTACCTTGAGTAAATCAGGTAAATTGATTGCTAAATTAGTTTTAGTTTAATGTACTGTAATTGCCTTTATGTGAAGCAGGCAGGGTAACTGGATCCGAAGGCCAACTAGGAAGTCCGATTCCTCGGGCATTCTTTGCCGAGACTCAGAATATGTATGTGGAGGATGAATTGAGGCCCCTGATTATTTAAACTGAAATATTCGATATAATTTTAAGAAAAATTAGAAGGATGTACCTCTGAATGTAAGTCGTGCCTTGGTAGTTTGGAAGCCGCTCGCATTGCATGCTTGGCATGAATACTCGCCTGCGTCCGCCATTGATACCATTGCAATGGTCAAGGTGGCAAAGTCGGATGCCAAAGAAGTTGCCATATTTTTGGCGGGAATTAGATATTCATCGTTTTTTAGCCATTGTATTCTTGGACGGGGTATGCCTTTAAATGAGCATTCAAATTGAACCAATTCCACCTCATTGACCTTCAAGTCTTTGAGACATTTTGTGAATTTGGGTTGCTGTCTATCAACTGAATAAAATGTGAAATAATTATTTATTAAATATAATGAATTAAATATTTAGAATAATTATTAGATGAGGATTAAAAATGTATTGATTATGGTTTAGGTTTAATATAAGATTGTCTGATGTTTTATTAAAAAGAAATTAAACCTGGAATAATTACACTTTTTTTTGTTTAAATTGATATATATGTATTAATTCTACGATAGATGTGCAAAAAAATATTTAAAAGTATAGATATGCTAAAAAACATTTAAATTGCAGTAAATTGAACAACATAAAAATTAATGTTTTTATACTTTTTGAATGTGGTAAACTAATAAGAATCATTAGCTCAATTTTACCGGAAAATATCGTTGATCTCATTTATAGTAATAATAGGAAATTCATAATCTAAATTGCTTAAAAAGTATCGAAAAAATATGATTTATTAAAAATTAAGTGATTTTAGTTGTAGAAATGCATGAATCATTTAAATTCTGATTTTGATGGCAGATGTCATATTATTTGACGTCAAAGATTTTGGTTACATATTAAGACCTAGGATAACTAAAATTAGTAAAATAAGATTGCTGTGAATACTTTTACTGTCATATTAAATGCTGTTTGGCGTTCAATAATAATTTATGTGCAGTATTTCTAACATTATATCTAGAGACGGTTTATTAAAAGCTAATCTTTTTTTAACAAAATGTCTTCAATGATGCGGATTATATATTATTATCTAAGGAACATTCATGACCTATAAGAATAAAATTGAACCTTATGTATACGTAAATTCTGCATTATAAGTAGTCATAATATACAAAAAGGTAAAATATGAGTATAATTACCCTGTCCGTAGAGTAATTGATCAGTTGTTTCTACAATGTTGCGGGTTAATTGTAGATTTGGTGGCTCATAATGTTTCTTTGAAACTGCTTCGGAATGCTGCATGTACCTTTGCGAGAAAATAAAATGCCAAGATAATCCTACATTTAATATGATAATACACAAAATGGAATAATTTTTACTAATAACTATGTTTTTAATTCAAAATTCTATACAGCATAAATGGGCAGTGCTAAAAGTCTGAGTGAGTGCGAGTATTTTATTTCAATTTTATTGAAAACATCATAAATATTTATGATCAGACATGCATTTTAATGTCTAGACTACAAGAATGATAAAATTAAAGATAATATGATGAAAGTATAGCCAAAATGAATGGCAAGAATCATCTGATGAAAACACAGCCATAATGTTTGGCAAAAATTAAGCTAAAATCAAACACTGTACATTAATGTACTTTTTGCTATTTTACCTAAGTTTTGACGTCATTTTGCCTAAAAAGAGCCTCAATTTATGAGACCCCTAATCGGTCCTGCTTTGCTGCTATGTTAACTTACATATTCAAAATATCTAGGTTTCCTTTTAAACATGTATATTTAAAAAATCAGATATTTTAAGTTGTTTCGAAAAATAACTTAAATAAAAAATTAAATTTGATAAAAACTAAACATTTATTCATAAATTCTGCAATAACATTTAGATGTAATCTATAATTTTAGTTATTTTGATACATATGTATAATTTTAAATAAAATGATACTAGGGAAAGAATTATAGAATAGAGCAATACTGTTTAAAACTTTTTTTCAATCAATAAAAAATAACAAATGTTTAGTTTAACCCAAAAATCATGAAGCTAATGTTTGCAAAACATTTAATTAAATTATAATGAATTGTACATATTAACGTTGGCCTCTGTTTTCTTATCATTTTCCAGTGCTCCGAGCATTGAGATGGATTGCCGGATTTCAGTGGTTGTATATACCCGTTGCCTAGCGAAGTCTTTTGATTGGAATATGTTGAAGTGTTTCACGGCCTCATTCAATTTTGATCCAGTGAAATTGATGAAAAAGTATTTTTTCCCTTATTATTAGACCGTAACCTAGTTTTTTTAACACCTGAAGTGTATATTATTAATTGAAAGAGTAACCTAAAAATACAAAATTAATAAGTTATTTAGTGAAATAATTATATTGCAGTAAATTTTCGGATAACGCCTAAAATCCTACTTTAATTTAGCCTATTTATTTTAAATATTAATATTTAGCATAGAATGTCATACAAAATATAAGACAATATATTACATCAAATGTTAAAATGTAATAAAATATACTTATATTTCAAGTGATGATGTATTTTAAATTCTTATATATTTAGTATTACAATATAATGAATTCATGTAGTATTCAATTTCTAAAACTTGTATTAAATCCATTTTAGGAAAACCAGAAGTTTGTCACAAACCGGTAATAACTTGCTGTACTTCTGAATCTGTATGTCTTCAGTGGACTTCGGATGAATCTATCATATCCTATGATGTAAGCGGATATTTCATTGAATTCACGGAGATATCATCAGACAAAAATTGGACGCTTGCCACAACTGAAACAGTCGCTCAGTCACCACACATAATCAGAATTTTCTTGCTGCCCACGTATGCTTTCATTGCCACCTACATAACGCCTTAGAGTTCCGCAATTTTACCATTTTAAGAGCTAAGTGTTACCTTACAAACGATTTGTAATAGAAAATAAAACTGGCGAGACACGCCAAAATGTTTTGTCATTTTTATCCTCATAATCTTGGTTTTGAATCTCTTAGATGATAAGATATGCAGCAAAACATTCTGATATCGGTATTAAACTCTAGTTTTGATTAAAACAATGACATAAAAAACCTCAAAATTTGAGTTTTTTAATGCTGGAAAATGCAAAAATCTCATATTAGACACATGTCTGATATTTATGAAAAATAAAGAATTCTAAATCTTAACGCGACGTAGGCATAATTATATAAATTTTAACAAATGGCTTACAGTTCTAACAATGCAGCAAACTTTCTGATATCGTTATTAAACTGTAATTTTGATTAATACATTGACATAAAACACTGGAAATTTGAGCTTTTTAATGCAGGGAAATGCAAAAATCTTATATTAGCCACATATCTGATAATTTTGGCAATTGAAAAATTTTATTTTTGACATTTTTTTGGAATAAAGGCATTTCGTAAAAAAATGTATAGTTAGCTTTTGATATAAAAGGTATTTGAAATAATAAGAGTTAGCATACATTTTATGGATTTACATAAAACATATACTTATTTATATTTTAGAAATGAACAATTTTTTATTTAACAATTCTAGAGAACAGTTACAGAAGGCATATTCCTAGGACCAGAACAAGTTTGTATTCCTTCTACTATAGGTATTAATAAATCTCAAAAAACCTCGTATAAATACATCTTAAATAGAAAAAATTTGCAGAAAACATATTTGGTTTAGCAATAGCATTAAATTAAAAAATGTTAATATAAAGAAATGAGTAATACAATGATGGAATTAATAAGGTTTAAGAACATAGCTTAAGAAAATGTACAATTAAGAGTTAACTATAAGTTACCTGATATCAAGCTCTTCAGTCTAGCTGAATTTCGTGCTTGATGGAACTTATCCAGAACGGATAAATACGCAGTATCTATAAAAAAAATATGATATCAAGCCAATGTTTTGTATGACATTATTATTAATATTAATATTACTAGCATTGTTTTTATTATTAAAATTATTCATTTACCTCTAGTTTAATTAACAAATGATTTGAAAATAAAAGCGTAATCCCATTTTTATTACCAATGTTGTACATATGATAGCTCATAAATAATAATTAATTAATTATGTTTTATTATTTTAATATAAACAACTTTAAAATCATTTTTGTTGACCTTCAAAAAATCTTGCAACCCCCCCCAGAATTTTCTTGCTGCCCACGTATGGTAGGAAGTGACAAATTTATGGGCGTCTGGCTAATAAGTTCCACAAATATTCCAAGGTGGAAAAATTATGCGATTGCATAGTCTAACTCTTTAATTTCAATGATATATATTAATTAACTTGTTAATTATTATTAATTTTTTATTTGGACTTATATTATAAAGATAGATATATTTAGTTTTTATCAAATTTAATTTTTTATTCAAGTTGTTTTTCGAAACAACTTAAAATATTTGTTTTTTTAAATATACATGTTTAAAAGGAAACCTAGATATTTTGAATATGTAAATTAACATAGCAGCAAAATAAATTTTAACAATAATACAAATCGTTTGTAAGGTAACACTTACCTCTTAAAATGGTAAAATTGCGGAACTCTAAGGCGTTATGTAGGTGGCAATGAAAGCATACGTGGGCAGCAAGAAAATTCTGGAGGGGGTGTAAGATTTTTTGAAGGTCAAAAAATGGCCTTAAAAATGGTGGTATGGCGATAAAAACACCATTTTTTGACATTTCATACTGTATAAGTATAATATTAAAATTAATAATATTCATTATAATACTGTTCATAATATTTTTCATAAAAATTTATAATAATAATAATAATAATAATAATAATAACAATAATAATATTATTAATAATAATATTGATAATAATGTCCTTACGCTTTGTCCATCTATCGCTTAATTTGTTGTATTCTTATGAATTGTGGCCATGCTTTGACATATATAAATAGACAATTGCACAATACGTCTTGCAAACTTAATTTGTTGTATTCTTATGAATTGTGGCCATGCTTTGACATATATAAATAGACAATCGCACAATACGTCTTTACAAAGACGTATTGTTTAGACTGGCTAATAAGTTCCACGAATATTCCAAGGTGGAAAAATTATGCGATTACAAAGGCCAACTCTTTAATTTCAATAATATATATTAATTAACTTGTTAATTATTATTAATTTTTTATTGAGAGTAATATTATAAAGATAGATATATTTAGTTTTTATCAAATTTAATTTTTTATTTAAGTTGTTTTTCGAAACAACTTAAAATATTTGTTTTTTTAAATATACATGTTTAAAAGGAAACCTAGATATTTTGAATATGTAAAAAAAGCCGTTTCTTGGCATATTATGCATAGTCCACTCTTTCTTTCATTTTTAGTATAGTGATGCAAAACATATGCCAAAAGTCAGTTGTTTTCAAAAACAAAGTTTTCTTACTATTTGAAATTTTTCACCATTCTCGCTTGATTCGATTTGAACATATGATAAATGCTGATGCTGAAACTTTGAACCTTATCTTTTTGTGAACAACGTTTTTCTTATTCATTCTTGGAGTCAGGTAAATATGTTTTGAACTTTCTGACGGAGATGCCGCCAATTGCAATACTGTTCATATATTTTGGATTTCTTAATGATTTTCATTCATATGTCTATATTTATAAGGATTTTTATTGCAAACCATTTTGAATCTTTATGTTTGTTTCCCATCATTTTGAATAGGATGGCTATTTTTATATATTTTGACGTTTAAAATTAAGTGTTTTTGTCGCGGTTTTCAAATTTCTTGATTAGCCATTCATTTGTTGTATTTCATGCATTACCACTATTCGCATTGATGCTGAAATTGACTCTGATCAGTGGTTGTGGAAAATTATATCTTACATTGAACAGCACTAGATTTTAGAGATGGCTGATTATAGCAACTTGCTGGACATGAGGACATTGCTTGGTGCTCATTCAATATACTGAATTCGATAAAATACTTCTAGGATTTAACTTGTTGTAATCTTTTGTTAGAAGTTCGAAACATAATGATCAAATTTTCTCACCTTCTTGTCACTCCCCATTCTTGATCATTTTTTCATTTGTCGAAGTTTTTGTACAGTCTGAAGATGCTCGGCAACCGACACGTAGGTATAAATTGCAACCATCCTGGTTCGAACATATGCCGAGTGCCTGCATAATCGTGAATTCACTTCTGACGCGCTTTTGGGATTTTTGTTATAAATTTTCGAATACAATCGAAATTTCTCACACTTTCTGATCCTAATATACTACTACTTGTGATATATTTTTGTAATCAGACCTTATTTTTGAATTGGATGGGCTCTGCGTAGCCCGCCTGTACTGCTGATATAGTCTCAAGTTCTCAAATTTTCTTAAAAATAATTCTAGAATTTTAGCTAATTTTTTGGAAACTTCCTTCTACTGATTTTAAAAATCTAATAATCAAAACTTCTCACACATATCCCCTTCTTCGTGATATGTTGCAATTTATCCTGAAGGTTCTTTTAATCTGATCGAGCTGTAAACAGCGCGAACTGTAACCTAATAGTCATAAAACAGTTAAGTTGTTTTTCTTAGTTCAACAAATGTGCAAAATGCGTCAAAAACCGTAGAATTTCGATTTTATTTTCTAGTTATTTTATGGTACTTGGCTATTAATATAAAATTTATCCAATGTGATCCTATTTTCAAATACACGATTTATCATATATTCTTAATTAATACGGTGTCTCTTAAATGTCAAATGGATGATATATCTTAAGGACCTAGGTCTGAGTTGTTTGATATTGGATTCTCTTGCTCGTGTTTCACAATTCTAAAGAAACTTCTTCATTGTTTCAAAGTTTCTTTGGATTCTCTCTTTTATTTTCTAAATTTTTTTTCTTTAAAGAACTTTGGTGTCTGAGGAGCTAGATTGGCTGTGGCAAATAAAAACGATAGTTGTTAACAGGATGACATTGTCAGAAGAGACAGAGAAGCTTTTCAAATCCTGGCAGAGGACACAAATGACAATTGATTAATGTGTTCTGATTTTAATTTTATTGAGAATATTTGATTCATTTCATTCAGCTAGTATAAAGGTGAACTTTTGTCTA
The DNA here is from genome assembly GCA_036768485.1 of Mermis nigrescens. NCBI lineage: Eukaryota > Metazoa > Nematoda > Enoplea > Mermithida > Mermithidae > Mermis > Mermis nigrescens. The sequence continues at coordinate 227,780 of JAVLUZ010000024.1, read as the reverse complement.
TCAATAGTGGTGTGTGAACATGTGTGAAGGAAAAAATGGTCTGAGATGTGACAAACTTTCAATATTTGTTCCATTGTGTCAACTGGTCAGTTAATATTGGTTTGAATGTATTAAAAAACTAACATTTCAGTGGTGATCATTCTCAAATTCTGATATAATGTTTGTCAGTTGAAATTTGGTCATTGATTGATTGCTATGATAAACCAAAAAATAGCGGAGTTCTAGATATTTTTTTTGTTCTGTTGACTGAATGAAAGCCCAGACAAACTTGCTGATTCAGTATCTGGGATGAACCTTGTATATATTAATTCATTATGGGCACATCAGGTCAGAAAGACTATCTGAATTGGTCTAAGATGTATATCCCAGTAGGCTATAAAGTCTGTTATGATATAGTAATTTGGTGCTCCAAGTTCTGTAAATTCGGGAAATTCCTGGGATGTAGGTTGTGATAAAAAATTCCGAAAATTTTCTTTCTGTTGATCAGGGTATTGGCAACCTCTTGTAGAGTTAATGTATCAGAATGTTAATTAGGGTTGTTTGTATCATTCAATGATCGGATTGCAGTCCTCAGTATTCCTTCCTCATTTTTTCTTGCTTGGTTATGAACTTTATGTTTAGGCTCTAAGGACTACAAATATGAATTTATTGCCCATATATAATAGTTAGTTTCAGGAAAGTAATTTAACAAGTGTCAAAAGGTATCACACTGGATACCTCAGAGATCTCTCATTGCACAAATGGTACTTATTTCTTTGGTTCCAGCAGTTTTTGTGAAAGAACAGGATATTGCTTGTCTCTATAATAAATAATTTAAATTCTTAGCAAAATATTGTGAAAATGCCATTTTACATAGCTGCAATTTTCATTACCTTTAATTATATCTGGAAATTCAGGAGCGTTACTATATTTTCACATGATTATGTGAAATATCTTGGTTGGCGTGATGTTTTGGGGTGTATCTCTCAGGCTAATGCCATGAGGGTGTCACCCAGATTCAGTTTTGGTACTGATTTTTGCATTTTTGAGATATTGGATAGACTTCAGGCCAATGTTTAAAATGGATTTGATTGTCCTGCTTTCTGTTTTTTGGATGTTTTTGTCTTGAAAGTATTACTGAAGTTTTTAAAAACATTCTAACCCTTGTAAGAAGATATTATTATATCAGACAGAATGGGTTAGCTTCTGTTTCTGTAAAATAATTATTTATGGATCAAATGTCTTCATAATGGCTACAGCTGAATCACAATCAATGTCATTTAGATGATTGATTAATATGATTTCAGTTATATGAATTGGTTGTCTATATTGTAAATGACAGATTATCTGAAAAGACAGGAATAGGTTCATTAAAATCTGGCTCATTAAAAAACAAAATATCATTTTGAGATTGTTGAGAACAACCTGTTCTAAAACACCTAAAGTTGTTATTGAGATGGATGTTTTCAGATATCCTTCTGCTAATAATTGGTTAAGGTCAAATTTAGTTTATGAACAGCTCCACTGAAACAGTTTTGAAAGTTACTTTCAGACAACTTTATGTATGGGCTGGTTTCACCAACACAATAAGATCCTCAATCTTCCATTTATTGATGAATTATTTATGTAATTAAATCAGTGCTTGTTGGTGATATAGAGGTTGAGATGGCGGGATAAAGGATTGTTATAAATTTTTAAAGTTTGTTCTGCTTCTGGGCTTATCCAGAAGGAAAGATTTAAGTTACTGAGCATGTGTGGTCAACATTGAATATGTCAATTTTATTCAGCATATTTTTGTTTCTGTTTTATTGGTAGTTTGGAGAGCCCATCAGATCTGTAGGTGGGCGTGAAAGAATTCAGAGTTGGAGATTTTTTGAAGGATTCAAAAAAGGCCTTTAAAATGTTTATTGGTACAAATTAGTTGCAGGGTTTATTTGATTTCTGGAGACCAATTTTGGTTTCAGGTTACCTTTTAAACCCAGATATTGATTAGTTTATAAAGATAAATATACTGTGTATACTTCTGTAGGTTGTTTGAGGTAATATTGTAAGTTGATTGAAATTTGGTAACAACTTCTTTTTTATAATTTCTTTAATAAATGGCTTAAAAATATTGTTGCCTCAGCCTTTACTCATCAAAGTACTGAAGCCACTGTATTTTCACTTATCTACAGAATTGTGTCAGAGACTGTATCTCTAGTTTTCGTCTTCAAAAACACAGCAATGCTCCTAGCTCTGTCCAGGTTCTGAAAAATCATTTCTTTTGTAAAATGAGGTTCGCAAACCTCAGCTTTTTTATTCTTGGTTTTCAGTACAATCAGGATAAATTCAGTTCCTTCAAATAAATTCCTGAAGGCAGGACTGGCATTATTGAACTTATTTATGGTAGTTTTAATTTTTGAAACAGGGTTATTATCGTGATATTCTGCATCTATTCAGTGGGATTGTATGTTTTCATCTATTGGTCTATGAACTTTGTTCTTCATGTAGGTCTTCAGACAGTCGGCTTTTGATCCTTGGGTCAAGAAAATTGGTTTATCAATAGATAATTTTCATCGTGATGAAGGCTTATTTCATAGAATGGATTCTGATGGTAGAATTTTCAACTTAATTCAGTATGCAGTTTTCATCAGATCTATTTTCGGTTTTGGTTACTGATTTTTTGTGTTTTTAAACCAGTATTGCCTTGAGATTCTCAATTTTGTCAATTCTTCTGATATTGACGCTAGTGCTTGTTTTCATGTCAAACATCAGATTGTCAGATTAGTATATAATTGGTCCATTTTTATCTGTTTCTGGATTGTTCACAATTTTCTCGTCCTTTGGTCTGTATGTGAAGTTAGCCATCTAAACATTTGGTAAAATCTCGTTCTTTTTCACCATTTTTAAAATCCAATCCTTCTGTACATGAAACTAGCTGATGGTATTACCATTGGAATGTCTATAGTCATCAGCATGAATGAGCATCCTTTGTACGTTCTGTCTTTGAATATAAATTTATGTTGAATTAGAATCTTGTAATTAATATTATTATGAAGTCAAGTTTGGATTATAGTGTTTAATAATGTATCCAATCAGTTTTCTGGATCAAATTTTAGTTTTATATGATTTGTTCATGTGGCTGATTTTTCAATATCAATTTCTCTGTTCTTGGAGTGTTGAAGACAACAATTTTTATTATTATCATCATTATCATTCTGTACAGAATGGTGAAGAACCTTGTTTGTAAATTGGTGGTAGATGACTTTGATGTGGTCTATCAGGCACTGGATATCTTTGCCCAGACAAATGGACCCGCATATTATCAGGTTAATTGACGGCATCTGGGTTGGACCAGGAAATGCAGAGACGATCATGTTTATCAGTTAAATTCATTTGGTTTATCAGTTTGCCAGTTCCTTAGCCACTATGGCTGAATAGAAATGGCCAACACTGTATTTCTGTTTGCTAAATTCAGCTGTGAAAAATTATTTTGGTGATAAACAGCATAGCTACTGATATTCAATTGAAATACTATATTTTTACATATTAATTGTATAATTGAATATTCAATATAATTGCAACTTCATTATAAATGATGCTTAAAAGTTAAATGGAGACAGATTCAGTTTGGTTTATTCCCTTGGAATGAATCTGTTAGTGTGGTGTACGGAGCAGGCAACTAGACTAGAGGTTCAGGTCTTATGTACAAATAAATGCATCTATGATGTTATGAATCTAGTGTAATGTGTCTAAAATGTTTAAGTTCTTTTGTTCTTCTGTATATGGATGAATAGAAACAACATTACGTTAATTTATAGGAAATAATGGAACACAAAGGTCTCTGATGCTTTGCCTACTTTTATTTTCCCCCTCATTTCTCTGTCTGGTAAAGAAATTTTGTGTCCTTGAAAAATCATTTGTAGTTTTTAAAATAATCAAACAAAACATTCTGTAGGTTGCATTTTCACCATGACATTGGTCTAGAAACATTTTGGATCAGGTAATCGATGGGTCTAGTGTTGAGGGTATTAGAGAATTAGGCTTTTGGTACCAAAAATTGAAGAACTTGTTTGCTTTAGGAGCGTTCAAAATTCCATTATTAGCATATTCATTATTGAAGCATTTTGGAAAGACTGTTTTATTATCCGTTTTGGCTTCTCCCATTTGCTGTTTCTTAAAATTTCCAGTTTTCCTTTTGAAGAGTCCGGGACCACTTGCCTTGTAAACGTGTTGATTGCATCTATCTCAGAAGGCCAGTCTCTTTGTCTCTGAAATCAAAAATGATGTCGATGGATTCGTTTTTGATATTTGGTTTGTTCTCCTTCTGTACCATTTTAAGACTGATTTGAGGACCTTTGAAAATCTTCTGTTTTACATGAATTTGGTCTATGTTTATGGTCATTCTGTATGAATTCTTGTGTGAATCTCAGGAGGGAATGCATTGCGTCTGAGGTCAAATATTGAGTTTTTTGTCAAAGGATATCAAAACATTCTCAATACTAGTGTTAAAGCCCATCATTCAGCAGTTTTGATCACATTGAGCAGTTTGAAAATTTTTTCAATTTTTATCAGTTTGTATTCTGTTTGCCTTATTTTCCTGCAAATTTTCATATTATTAGGGGTGGGTTGGGGCTTGACTCCAGTATATCTGGTAAGACCTTTCCAAACCCTACCTACATGTGAATGTATTTCCATTTCTGTGTACTCTCTATATTATTGGCTAAGATCTTTGGGAAGTGTAGAATTGATGTGGTACAGAACTTGGCTTGAATCACTAGAACAGTCCTTTAAATTGGATCTCAGATCTCATGTATTCGTGAATGGTGACTGGGACTTACAGTTCAATTGCTTCGTGTTTTCAAATCATTTGGCAGAGAATAATGTCAATAGAATATTCCTTTGTTTCAAACAGAAATCAAAAATTGAGACTAGAAATGTATTCAGAAAAGAAAATATCTCAGGCGTGAACCCAGGCGCCATCAGTTGAGTTTTTGGAAAGGCTACAAGTCCTTGAGATGGTGGCCAGAATCCAAAATCATTTTAGCCCTGGTTATAGCAGTTGGAAGACCGAGATGAGAGGAATCAGGCCAAGCGGGACAAATAACAGTGGTGGCAGGAAAATCTACGTATCCATGCATTTTCCATCATTGGGCTGAAAGTTCAAGACCATCCATGCTTCTTTCAATTTGACCCCTAGATAGGTGTGTCAGCGGGGCCGTCTACAGTTGGTGGCTGAGGGCCTGGGGACAGGACAACAAGGTCCTTGTTGGCCACTGGACTCGGGTAAATTTCTTCAAATATTTTTGGGATTCATGTTAATTCTGTGGTGGTCAATGTTTAGAATATTGAATAAAATTTTTTCAACTTACTTTGTAAAATATCGTACTCCACTGTGTGTAATTTTCTAATGATTCTTCATAAGTTGTACAAATTGTCTTTAGCTAATAGTATGTATAAAATCGAATCTTTTGTATTGTAAAATGATTTTCTTCTGTTATGATGTATCGAATCATTATTTTGACCGATTGTTAAGTGTCATCAATTTAATTACTAATTAGTAAGCAGTTAGTATATTATTATGGTAATGATGTGATATTTGTTCAATTGTCATAAAGGTATATATTTCATTAGTTCAACAGATCTTTGATGTGAATTTATATAAAATGTATATTTAGCTGTGCTTACTATTGTTGTTCTGCTTCTTCTTTATTTCTGCAATTAATGGATTGTAAGCCATTTTAGTAATTTTAATATATTCATTCATTAATAATTTATAAATTCTTCTCTATGTTAAGCATATTTAGCTTTATTTGTTGCATAAATTCGTAGAAATAAATATTACTGTTATTAATAAATTAAATTATTAGATTTATCGTGAAGTTAAAAAAGTATGTATAATTTTTCAAGTAGGCTCAATTCTGAAGATAATTATATCATTATAAACAATTGTATAAATCGTTATGACTTTATTTATCATTATAATAGTTTCCTTTATGACCATTTTATGGTGAAATTTACTATTCGTGTAAAAATGAAATATACTATTACATTAAGATTAATTATTGAAATTATTCTTCAGTCGAAAACCAGGTATAATTCAATTAGCAATTAGCTTGAATCAATTATAGATATTTAATAGCAAAGATATAAATCAATTCCAGACATTTTTAATGTTGTATCAGTTTGCTATTCAATACAATGTTTGTATTAATGTACTGTATTTATTTTGTTATTAGTGATGATATTAATTCATTCAATTATAAACATTGAACCAGTAATATAAACCCTTTTTGCTTATTAAAAAAACTAGGATTAATCATTGTGGGATCAGTAGTCATGGGACAATTCTCTAAAAAAATGCTTTCATCAATTTCACTATGATCAATTGAATGAGAGCGTGGCTGCTAGTATGTTGATCAAAGACCTTGGCTGGAAGCCTTGGGTATATAGACTTCACGAAGTCAAATGATCATCACTCTGTGCCAGGATTTTGAATGATAAGAAACAGAATGTGTTAATGTCTTTGTTCAATTATTCATTTATTAAATCATTTCTGGTATTGGCTGCATGAATGGGTTGAACCTTGTTTATTCGGCTTTTATTGATTGAAAAGAGTTTTAAACAGTATTGCCTTCTATTCTATAATTCTTGCCTAGTATGTTGTTTAAAGTCCTTTATATGTATCCAACTAGGTATAGATTACATCTGATATTAATTTGTGATTGGAATAAAATGTTTGGTTTTTATCCAATTTAATTTTTATTCAGGATTGACTTGGTGACGCCAGTCTCTGTTTTTAAATGTATGTTTAAGAACCCTGAATGTATTTTGAATAATATAGTCTTGTAGCAGGACCAGTGGGGTCTATAAATTGGAGCTCTTTTGGGCAATGATAAACAGTGTAGTACAATGGCCTTTGGTGTTTGGATTTTTGGCAATTTTTGCAAACATTATAGTAATCTTCATCAGATGGATTCTGCCATTATTTATTTCTTTTTCATCCATATCTTTAATTTTCTCATTCTTGTAGTCCTGAACATTAGGAATGCATGTCTGAATAAATATTTGATGGTTTTCCAACAAAATTGAAATAAAGAATACTCACTCACTCAGACTTCTGGCTGCCATTGCTGTATAGATTTTGAATTAGGTATGATTATTGGTAAATTTATTCCATTTGTGTATTATCTATTAATCTTAGGATTATCAGCATTTATTTTCTAGCAAAATTTGTGCAACATTCAGGTAGATTTTGAAAAGTATTGCTAGACACCAAATCTACCATTCAACATAGTGTAGAAACAACTGATCAATTCTCTTGGATGGGTAATTCATATATATTTTACCTTTTTGTATGTTCTTGGGCTTCTTATAATGCAGAATTTGTACCTTGTAGGTTCAATTTTGTTGTATGGTCCATGAATGTTGGCAATGCTGGCCTTT
>JAVLUZ010000024.1:144406-216357 GCA_036768485.1 Mermis nigrescens | reverse complement strand
GTAGCCAGTTCTGGTTAAGAGCGACCTTTTCTCAGGTGGGATGATGAGCAGTTGACTCTGCTTTGTTTAGCGTGCAAAACCTTTGCTCTCACCTCTCGGTGCCTCATTAATTGGTGAAGGATCCGTGGCAGCTTTTGCAATTGAGGACGTTGACAAAATGTTACTGTGAGGCTGTGGTTTGCCCCATTGCTGTTAGTCCATACAGATCGTGCTATTATAATGCAGTTTTGGGATACTAGGCAACATCATTGGGTAGCAAGAAAGATTGGGGGTGGGTACAGATTTTTAAAGGTTTAAAGAAATGGCTATCTGAAATAGATGGTGTGAAAATCCTGCCTGTTTTTTCGACGTTTCTCATTGAGCACTATCCATTGGCATAATTAAAATTACGAAAAAACGAAAAATTCACAAAATTAACAAGTTAAATTGGAGTATTTTGATTTCTGGGCAGGAGGAGGTTTATTCAGATTTCTGGGAGTGGGAGGATACTTTACAAACCCTCTTGCCACTAGGTATATAATAACCTTCCTAGCCACTAGGATTAAGTTCATTCAAGTCTGTGTGATTCTGAGTTGCTCACATTCAAACTACCCAGGATTATTTTGAGTCTTCCTTCTTTACATTTGTTTTGTTGATGGATAGAGCTAAGACATATTGAAATATTTTGTTTCTGGTTCTATGTTTTTTAAACTTAAAATTTAAGACCTTCAATTTTATAAATTTTCTGAATGATTATCTAGATCGTTAAATAATATGATTCTGAAAGGCAATCAATTATGGTCAGGTCCATTTGTAAAGTTTCCTGAATGACAAGTAAATGTGGGATGGAGTTTTGACTTTAAAGACTAATTCTAATAAAAACTGAAAGCATCAAGGCTAGATCGAAACAGGATTAATGTGATAACTTAACCTGATAACAAGCCTTCTTTTAACATATCTATTTTGGATATATGAATGCTCATATGTATTAAAACCTTTAAGTTAAAATTATGGCATAAATCCTTCTTAGGCTTCATTAAAGAAATTCAAATCTGATTCTCAGATTTCTTGGACACGTATTTGTTTCTTTACTAATTAATACTGAATTTTAAGTTTGTCTCATAGCTGTTTGTTAACTGACCGTTGCTGTGTAGAATGTTATTTGCATACTTTATATATATTTCATGTTGTCAGTCTCATGCATTTCAAGTTTTAAAGCTAATTATTCACTTCCTAGTGACTTGAAAGATGGAATAAAAAGTTAAGGGACAGGATCAGGACAGTTAGGGGTGAACAGAGGGCTACACGTGGGCTGATACAGTGTGGAAGGGTGGAATCAGAAGTCAACTTCCCCCAGAAGACCAAACTATCCTACAAGAACAAAAAAATACCTTCACCATAATTCAATTTCTGAGAATTTTTTGTGTTTTCTTGATTTTTTAGTTTAAATGGATAAATTAATTTTGAAAACATCAGATAAATTAGTTTTCTGCCATATTTGCCATTTTGAACAATTTTTAGCCCTTTAAAAAATCTGCATTCCACACAATTTTGATGTGTTCACCTACAGTATAATGGCCATAGGACAACATTCATTTTGGGGAAAGGTCCGGCAATCCGAATCTTTGAAAAAAGCATAAAATCCAATCAGGTTTAATTTGATTTTGGGAGGCACTATATTCAGGGGTTCAGCTCATATTTTAGTCCTTGTTTACAAAGTAAGTGTTCAGACCTGTATTCCATTAAATAGCAAGCTTCAAAACTTTTAAGAATGTTTTGAAGCCTTTCAAATATTATCCATAATAGTATTACAATTTCTGATTGAAATATATTCTGCCACTTGTAGTAATAAAGTGTACTCTAGAAACTGGCTTAAGTTACAAAGCTTTGTGAAATGTTATCTTTTTAGATTAACTCGGACATGTCCCAACTGCAAAGCTGTTCTTGAAAGATTTTTAAATGCCCTTAATTATGGGCTGCTGATCATGAAATGTGCTAATATTTAGCCTATCTGGATATATGCAGATTTAGCGTGAAGACATGGGGCAAAAACGGCTACTATTGAAAATAATCCTTCCTTGACATCTAAAATTTGCAGCGAGTATATTAGGAAAGTATAATATTGACAGTAAAAAAATGTCGTTATTCATTGATATCATTTTGCCACATTCATGGGTCTCTTGTAATTTTTTAGTCAGTTTTGCTTTGCGCTTATAAGTTTTTTTAGCTAAATTGAACAATTTTCTATGCGTAATTTATTAATTAGTAAATATCGGCCTGACAGTGAATTTTTAATAATCAAAAATACATGGCTTGTCAGTTTTTGCTTAATTCTAAATTTAGATCAATTTTTTGATTTGTCGTTCATAAAGATAAGAAATATGCAAGAGTTTTTACAACTTGTCAGAAAACTTTGACCAGATTTTCAAAATTAAAAAATCTGTTGGATCAGCCTTATTAAGGTTCTAATGTTCTGCAACGCTACATTATTTGGTCCTTCGTTAATTCAATCGCCATACGTGTCCATGCTGCAGAGGGTTGGGGTTTCAACACCCCAGAAAGACATCTGACTCCCCACAAAATGGATGTGACCCACCACAAGTGCCGATTTATCGTGGAACTGTAAAAAGTGTGCCTTTTTAAAGCGTTTTCCGCTCATTTTTGGCTGAAAAGTTTCGAAATTTCGGCACTCCGAGCCACAAACGCATTTTTGACTATATTTACTTCAATTCTACGCAATTCTTTTATGTTTTTCCAAAATTTTTCTATGTCGTTTTGTTTTCGGAAAACGAGTACTGTCCGGAACGTCAACAAATAGTAACTCCGATGCGTGTCCATAGTTTTTTAAGCCCAAGAATAGCACTCTAAAACTTTTAGGCCTGACCTCCAGGATTTCATGCTTTACACGTTTGTTCTGGCATTTTTTCTATTCCGCTTATTTCTGATATAAACACAGAGTCTATGACCATAATTAGTCAATAAATAGTTGGAGTAAACATAACCATAGTAAAAGTAATTAATATGGAATAGGGGTAAAACCTGTAATTTTGTTATTGACTTTATTAAAATAAAATAAATATTATTAAAAACATGATTATCGTGTTCAATAAAATTATAAATAATTTAAAAGCTAATTGATAACACATAAATACATCTTAAACCTTATTTATCTTGAAATAAAAACAATAATAAACAATATTACAAAATCAAATCTTAAGAACTGTTGATTATGATACATTACTTGCATGATATTTTTAATAACCAAAATATTACTGATTGTATTTAAGAATCATTTATTATTTCTTAAAAAAATTAGGATGTAATAACTATATTATTACTAAAAATATCAATATTCCCAATAATAATAATTAAAACAGATTAATAAAAAGAATAATATCTACAATGCAAATAATAATTAAAAAATAATATTAATAAAAAGATTTGAAGAATTATTAAAAACAAGAACACCTATAAAAAGATGCTCTTATAAAATTATGAAAATTAATTATTATTAATTACAGAAATAATTATGAATGTTTTTAATAATAAATAAATAATAAACAAAAATGATTTTAAAGTTGTTTATATTAAAATAATAAAACATAATTAATTAATTATTATTTATGAGCTATCATATGTACAACATTAGTAATAAAAATGGGATTACGCTTTTATTTTCAAATCATTTGTTAATTAAACTAGAGGTAAATGAATAATTTTAATAATAAAAACAATACTAGTAATATTAATATTAATAATAATGTCATACAAAACATTGGCTTGAAATCAGATGCTTCTCTTCGGACTTCTCTTGAGCGCCTTCGAAATTCCAATCTATTCACATGCACACTTAAGTGTTTGGCCTTGAGTGCTCATAAATTCATCACCGTAATTCCAAAACAACTGCGTTAATGTTACATGTCTATCGAAGCGAAAAATATTACAAAGATATCCCCCGTGGATGTCCGTCTTGGTGAAGGCTTAACGTTTATGTGCATGCTACAATGGTTGATAAGATGTCCAAAACGTGATGGTTTGCCTGCAGGAGGTTCTTTGTGCGCATCTATCGTGCACCATTGTCTGTCAAAATGGAAATCCAATCTATATCTAAACCCAAACAACCTTTAATGCATATCTATGTGTTCTTTAATAAAATATATTTTAATCAATTAATTGAAAAAGTTTAGCATAGCTTATAGAAAACTAGATAAAAGAAACGAATATGGTAAAGTTAAAAGAGTTTATAAAATTTCAATTGATAAATACTTTCTAAATAAAACTGTATTGCTAAAAAAATAATAAAATATAAAATTTAAGTATACTGGATGCTTGCTATTGTATAAATTTCATCAATAAAAAAGATGCACTAGTAAAAATCTTAATATAATTTACGCAGACATTATCCTTCTAAGATCTTCATCTGTGACGCTGTTTAAAATGGCGTCGAACTGAGTCTTTTTAAAGAGTTAGCCTTTGTAAATTTCGTCTTTCATGAAAGCTTTCGTTGTAAAAACACCTCTGTTTAATATTGGCAGATTTTGACGAATTTGTAGTCCTGGCCAAGATTGCTCCATTGATTTTAGTAGCTAAATATGAGAAATCGCTTATAATGCAGAATTTATCATATAAAGGGGGTCTTATATTATAAAAATTGTCAAAAGTTTCAGTGAAAGAATTGTCTGATGGCACAAATTGAACCAAATTATCGTTATTTATTGTCAATTTTAATTCAAAACCTATTGATTTGAAGAAAAGTTTTGGACATTTTTTTGGAATAAAGGCATTTCGTAAAAAAGGTATAGTTAGCTTTTGATATAAAACGTATATGAAAAATAATAAGAGTTAGGCATACATTTTATGAATTTACATAAAACATATACTTATTTATATTTTAGAAATGAACAATTTTTTATTTAACAATTCTAGAGAACAGTTACAGAAGGCATATTCCTAGGACCAGAACAAGTTTGTATCTCTTCTACTATAGCATTAATTTAAGGTTACAAAAAATATATATACGTTTATTTAGCCAAAAAACTTTTTTAAATTAAAAAAATGTTAATATAAAGAAATGAGAATAATAATGATGGAATTAATAAGGTTTAAGAACATAGCTTAAGAAAATGTACAATTAAGAGTTAACCATAAGTTACCTGATATCAAGCTCTTCAGTCTAGCTGAATTTTCGTGCTTGATGGAAATTATCCAGAACGGATAAATATGGCATCTATAAGAAACATATGATATCAAGCCAATGTTTTATGACATTATTATTAATATTAATATTACTAGTATTGTTTTTATTATTAAAATTATTCATTTACCTCTAGTTTAATTAAGAAATGATTTGAAAACAAAAGCGTAATCCCATTTTTATTGCCAATGTTGTACATATGATAGCTCATAAATAATAATTAATTAATTATGTTTTATTATTTTAATATAAACAACTTTAAAATCATTTTTGTTGACCTTCAAAAATCTTGCACCGCCCCAGAATTTTCTTTGCTGCCCACGTATGGTAGCGAGCGACAAATTTATGGGCGTCTGGCTAATAAGTTCCACAAATATTCCAAGGTGGAAAAATTATGCGATTACAAAGGCCAACTCTTTAATTTCAACAATATATATTAATTAACTGGTTAATTATTATTAATTTTTTATTGAGAGTTATATTATAAAGATAGATATATTTAGTTTTATCAAACTAAATTTTTATTCAAGTTGTTTTTCGAAACAACTTAAAATATTTGTTTTTTTTTTAAATATACATGTTTAAAAGGAAACCTAGATATTTTGAATATGTAAATTAACATAGCAGCAATTATATGGAATTCTATGTATATTTAAAAACAAATATTTTAAGTTGTTTCAAAAAACAACTTGAATAAAAAATTAAATTTGATGAAAACTAAACATTTATTCCTAAATTCTGCAATAACATTTAGATGTAATCTATAATTTTAGTTATTTTGATACATATGTATAATTTTAAATTCTGGAGGGGGGGTGTAATACATAGTCTTGATATTAACAGATTCGACTAGGATAATATTAACAAAATGAGTATTATGAAAAAATGCAGTGTTAAAATTAATCATTATTTGCTCTAATTAACTTGTTAATTATTATTAATTTTTTATTGAGAGTTATATTATAAAGATAGATATACCAAGAAATATTAATTTCGGAAGTATCTATCTTGCACATAACTTCCAATAAAATTAATAATAATTAACAAGTTAATTAATATATATTATTGAAATTAAAGAGTTGGCCTTTGTAATCGCATAATTTTACACCTTGGAATATTTTTTTCGCCATACCACCATTTTTAAGGCCATTTTTTGACCTTCAAAAAATCTTGCATTTCCCCCCAAAATTTTCTTGCTGCCCACGTATGGTAGCGAACGACAAATTTATGGGCGTCTGGCTAATAAGTTCCACAAATATTCCAAGGTGGAAATTATGCGATTACAAAGGCCAACTCTTTTATTTCAATAATATATATTAATTAACTTGTTAATTATTATTAATTTTTTATTGAGAGTTATATTATAAAGGTAGATATATTTAGTTTTTATCAAATTTAATTTTTTTTATTCAAGTTGTTTTTTGAAACAACTTAAAATATTTGTTTTTTTAAATATATATTTTCAAAACGAGAGTAATCACAAAAGATAAATTAAGTCATAACATCACTTGAAATATAAGTATATTTTATTACATTTTAACATTTGAAGTAATATATTGTCTTATATTTTGTATGACATTCTATGCTAAATTTTAATATTTAAAATAAATAGGCTAAATTAAAGTAGGATTTTAGGCGCTATCCAAAAATTTACTGCAATATAATTATTTCACTAAATAACTTATTAATTTTGTATTTTTAGGTTACTTCAATTATTAATATACACTTCAGGTGTTAAAAACTAAGTTCCCATCTAATAATAAGGGAAATATATGAATAATTTTGTTATTTATTAATATTACTATTCACTTTTGTAAATTAATTATTAGTTATTAATTTCAATGATTATATAATTGAAAATATGTTAAATATCATTTACCATCATTCATAAGAAAACTAACGACTCCGGATGGATTGCAGGCTCTTTCAAACAAACCGTCGCCAGATCCTAAACATAAATACTGTAAATTTATTGTTATACTACTTTCAGCATAATTAGAAATAATTTATAATTAAATATTAACAGATAAATTAAAATTGAAGCGATATAATTGCTTATAAATTATTTATTTAAAAATTCGAAAATTTCAGTTCATTTAAATACCACTTTCACAATTTTGCTTCACATGAATTAGAGAGGTTGTTTTACGAGCATGAATTTTTTTGCCATTTCAGCATTAAAACATGTTTTTGGACTTAATTTGGGTTCAAGATAAGCTTATTTTAGGATCCATTGATAATACGTCTGACACCCTACACTAACATCGAGGCCTACTGTGTTTCTATAGTTAAGACTACAATATAGTGCATAAATAAAATAAAATTAGACATCTAGAACGTTGGTCAAAATGAGAGTAATCACAAAAGAGAACGAGGTATTCCAATGAATTCCTGCATAACCTTATTGAGAAACATAAAAACATTAATTTATTACCTATCAAATTTAATCAATTAAATGTTAACTATATGAATTACAATTATTTACCATTGTTTGAAAATAACAATAGCGTCGGTGTTCTGTGGCGCAGTATTTTTACACGAGGCACGACATCAGTCAGATTGTAAAAGTCATTGCTGTTGTTGTCGTTGAGGCTACAATCCTCTTCATCGCCGTCGTTGCTATCACTGCTGCCGCCGTTTTCGTCATCATTGCCAATGCCGTCATTGTTGTTGCAACCGACAACAATGACGTCATTGCCGACATCTTCATCTTTATTGCTGTTGTCTTTGTTGTCTTTGTTGTCGCAGCTGCTGTTATCATCATCGCCATCTTCATCAAAATTGCCATCGTCATTGCCGCCACTCCCAGTTTCTATAATTGATTAAGCTTCTCATAATGAAATAATGTACTGATTTGCATGAATTCACATATTACATTGTCTTTTTGACATGATTATTCAATTATAATGATTGGTTGGGTGCATGTTTGATGGAAGTTTAATACACATAGTCATTTATTTCCCTTGAAATGTAAGATATTATCGAATATGTACACATTTAGCAAAATAGTTAGTATTGTTGCTTATCACAAGTACCCTTTTTCAGGTAAAATTTATAATAAATAATTGGGATAAAATAAGGGAAGCGGTGTCAGATTTTTTGTTCGTAACAAATTATACAATTTTAAACTGAATTATTCAATATAATTTTAAGAAAAATCAGAAGGATGTACCTCTGACTGTAAGTCATGCCTTGGTAGTTTGGAAGCTGCTCGCATTGCATGCTTGGCATGAATCCTTGCCTGTGTTTGCCATTGATACCATTGCAATGGTCAAGGTGGCAAACTTGATGCCAAAGAAGTTGCCATATTTGGCGGGAATTAGATATTCATTGCTTTAGCCATTGTATTCTTGAACGGGGTATGCCTTTAAATGAGCATTCAAATTGAACCAATTCCCCCTCATTGACCTTCAAGTCTTTGAGAGATTTTGTAAATTTGGGTTGCTGTCTATCAACTGAATAAAATGTGAAATAATTATTTATTAAATATAATGAATTAAATATTTAGAATAATTATTAGATGAGGATTAAAAATGTATTGATTATGGTTTAGGTTTAATATAAGATCGTCTGATGTTTTATTAAAAAGAAATTAAACCTGGAATAATTACACTTTTTTTTGTTTAAATTGATATATATGTATTAATTCTACGATAGATGTGCAAAAAAATATTTAAAAGTATAGATATGCTAAAACAGTTAAATTGCAGTAAATTGAACAACATAAAAATTAATGTTTTAATACTTTTGAATATGGTAAACTAATAAGAATCATTAGACTCAATTTTACCAGAAAATATCGTTGATCTCATTTATACTAATAATGGGAAAATCGTAATCTAAATTGCTTAAAAAGTATCGAAAAAATATGATTTATTAAAAATTAAGTGATTTTATTTGTAGAAATGCATGAATCATTTAAATTGATTTTGATGGCAGAAGTCATATTATTTGACGTCAAAGATTTTGGTTACATATTAAGACCTAGGATAACTAAAATTAGTAAAATAAGATTGCTGTGAATACTTTTACCGTCATATTAAATGCTGTTTGGCGTTCAATAATAATTTATGTGCAGTATTTCTAACATTATATCTAGAGATGGTTTATTAAAAGCTAATCTCTTTTTTAACAAAATGTCTTCAATGATGCGGATTATATATTATTATCTAAGGAACATTCATGACCTATAAGAATAAAATTGAACCTTATGTATACATGAATTTGGTATTATGTTAGTTATAATATACAAAAAGGTAAAATATGAGTATAATTACTCAATCAGAGTAATTGATCAGTTGTTTCTACAATTTTGCGGGTTAATTGTAGATTTGGTGGCTCATAATGTTTTCAAAACTGCTTGAATGCTGCATGTACCTTTGCGAGAAAATAAAATGCCAAGATAATCCTACATTTGATATGATAATACACAAAATGGAATAATATTTACTAATAACTATGTTTTTAATTCAAAATTCTATACAGCATAAATGGGCAGCGCCAAAAGCCTGAGTGAGTGCGAGTATTTTATTTCAATTTTGTTTAAGTTTAAAAGCTACATAAATAATTTGAAAGCTAATTGATAACATCTAAATACATCTTAAACCTTATTTATCTTGAAATAAAAACAATAATAAACAATATTACGAAATCAAATCTTAAGAACTGTTGATTATGATACATTACTTGCATGATATTTTTAACAACCAAAATATTAGATCTGATTGTATTTAAGAATCATTTATTATTTCTTAAAAAAATTAGGATGTAATAACTATATTATTAATAAAAAATATTAATATTTCCAATAATAATAATAAAAAAAGATTAATAAAAAGAATAATATCTACAATGCAAATAATAATTAAAAATAATATTAATAAGAAGATTTGAAGAATTATTAAAAACAAGAACACCTATCAAAAGATGATCTCATAAAATTAATACTAAATTAATTATTATTAATTACAGAAATAATTATGAATGTTTTTAATAATAAGTAAATAGTATTATAAACAAAAATGATTTTGAAGTTGTTTATATTAAAATAATAAAACATAATTAATTAATTATTATTTATGAGCTATCATATCTACAACATTGGTAATAAAAATGGGATTACGCTTTTATTTTCAAATCATTTGTTAATTAAACTAGAGGTAAATGAATAATTTTAATAATAAACAATACTAGTAATATTAAAATTAATAATAATGTCATACAAAAATATTGGCTTGATATCATATGCTTCTCTTCGACTCTTTGAGCGCCTTCAAAATTCCAATCTATTCACACGCACACTTAAGTGTTTGGCCTTGAGTGCTCATGTTCATCACCGTAATTCCAAAACAACTGTGTTAATGTCGGCATGTCTGTTGAGCGAAAAATATTACAAAGATATCACCCGTGGATGTCCATCTTGGTGAAGCTAATGCTCATGTGCATGCTACAATGGTTGATAAGACGTCCAAAACATGATGGTTTGCCTGCAGGAGGTTCATGTGCGCATCTATTGTGTACCATTGTCCGTCAAAATGGAAATCCAATCTATATCTAAACCAAAACAACCTTTAATGCATATCTATGTGTTCTTTAATAAAATATATTTTAATCAATTAATTGAAAAAGTTTAGCATAGCTTATAGAAAACTAGATAAAAGAAACAAATATGGTAAAGTTAAAAGAATTTATAAGATTTCAATTGATAAATACTTTCTAAATAAAACTATTGCTAAATGAATAATAAATTATAAAATTTATATACGATGCTATTATTGTATAAATTTCATCAATAAAAAAGATGCACTAGTAAAAATCTTAATATAATTTATGCAGACATTATCCTTCTAAGATTCATCTGTATCGCTGTTTAAAATGGCGTCAAACTGAGTCTTTTTAAAGAGTTGGCCTCCTTTGTAATCGCATATAATTTCGTCTCTCATGAAAGCTGGTTGTAAAAACACTCTCCTGTTTAATATTGGCAGATTTTGACCAATTTGTAGTCCGGGCAAAGATTGCTCCATTGATATTTGCATTAGTCGATTATGGTCGCGGATAGGTGAAAAATGAGTAGCTAAATATGAGAAATCGCTTATAATGCAGAATTTACCATATAAAGGGGGCTCCTATATTATGCAAAATTGTCAAAAGTTTCAGTAAAAAAATTGTTCGTTGGTGAAATTGAAACCAAATTATCGTTATTTATCGTCAATTTTAATTCAAAACCTTATTGATTTGAAGAAAAATTTTGGACATTTTTTTGAATAAAGGCATTTCGTAAAAAAGGTATAGTTAGCTTTTTGATATAAACGTATATGAAATAATAATAAGAGTTAGCATACATTTTATGGATTTACATAAAACATATACTTATTTATATTTTAGAAAATAAACAATTTTTTATTTAACAATTCTAGAGAACAGTTACAGAAGGCATATTCCTAGGACCAGAACAAGTTTGTATTCCTTCTACTATAGGTATTAATAAATCTCAAAACCTTTGTATAAATACATCTTGAATAGAAAAATTTGCAGAAAACATATTCGGTTTAGCAATAGCATTAATTTAAGGTTACAAAAAATATATACAATATTTGGCCAAAAACTTTAAATTAAAAAAATGTTAATATAAAGATATGAGTAATACAATGATGGAATAATAAGGTTTAAGAACATAGCTTAAGATAATGTACAATCAAGAGTTAACCATAAGTTACCTGATATCAAGCTCTTCAGTCTAGCTGAATTCTGTGCTTGACGAAATCTATCCAGAACGGATAAATACGCAGAATCTATAAAATAAAAATCTAGATAAATAAATTAATAATGGAGTTAATGTAAAACATTCCTCATATATTACAAATGCATTAACTTATTTTTGAAGAGATTGATAAGTAATATTTACTGTCAGGCTTAAACTTCCCCGGGATTACATATTCATGTATAGAGAAATGTCATTAAGTACGTTTAGCACATTGGTACTACAGCCATAGGTGGGCAGCACCAAAATTTTGGGGGAGGGGTGAAAAAAATTTCAGGGGGGGTGAAAAATTTTAAAGGTCAAAAATTATCTTAAAAGTGTTTGCATGGCGTAAAAACCATTTTTCGATGTTTGTCGTAGAGCACTATCCAATGGCATCAAAAATTGCTAAAACAAAAATAATTTTTTCTGGGGGCTTTTTGATTTCTGGGAGGGATTTCAACTTCTGGGGTAATGCACACCCCCCAAACCCCTACGCCCATGTGTGACCACAGCTAATATAAAATTCGAAAAATAATGTTTACATTTTGTTGTATTGATACATGTGCTGGTAATAAAAAATATTTTGAAATAGTTTTGGCTGTATCACAAGATTAATAAATATTTTGTTCAAAATGGAGGAAATGCAATAAAATCCGAATTGAATAAATATACATTTTTCTAATAATATAAAAATGACTAAGACAGATTTTATGTACCTTGAGTAAATCAGGTAAATTGATTGCTAAATTAGTTTTAGTTTAATGTACTGTAATTGCCTTTATGTGAAGCAGGCAGGGTAACTGGATCCGAAGGCCAACTAGGAAGTCCGATTCCTCGGGCATTTTGCCGAGACTCAGAATATGTATGTGGAGGATGAATTGAGGCCCCTGATTATTTAAACTGAAATATTCGATATAATTTTAAGAAAAATTAGAAGGATGTACCTCTGAATGTAAGTCGTGCCTTGGTAGTTTGGAAGCCGCTCGCATTGCATGCTTGGCATGAATACTCGCCTGCGTCCGCCATTGATACCATTACAATGGTCAAGGTGGCAAAGTCGGATGCCAAAGAAGTTGCCATATTTTTTGGCGGGAATTAGATATTCATCGTTTTTTAGCCATTGTATTCTTGGACGGGGTATGCCTTTAAATGAGCATTCAAATTGAACCAATTCCACCTCATTGACCTTCAAGTCTTTGAGACATTTTGTGAATTTGGGTTGCTGTCTATCAACTGAATAAAATGTGAAATAATTATTTATTAAATATAATGAATTAAATATTTAGAATAATTATTAGATGAGGATTAAAAATGTATTGATTATGGTTTAGGTTTAATATAAAGATTGTCTGATGTTTTATTAAAAAGAAATTAAACCTGGAATAATTACACTTTTTTTTGTTTAAATTGATATATATGTATAATTCTACGATAGATGTGCAAAAAAATATTTAAAAGTATAGATATGCTAAAAAACATTTAAATTGCAGTAAATTGAACAACATAAAAATTAATGTTTTTATACTTTTTGAATGTGGTAAACTAATAAGAATCATTAGCTCAATTTTACTCGGAAAATATCGTTGATCTCATTTATAGTAATAATAGGAAATTCATAATCTAAATTGCTTAAAAAGTATCGAAAAATATGATTTATTAAAAATTAAGTGATTTTAGTTGTAGAAATGCATGAATCATTTAAATTCGATTTTGATGGCAGATGTCATATTATTTGACGTCAAAGATTTTGGTTACATATTAAGACCTAGGATAACTAAAATTAGTAAAATAAGATTGCTGTGAATACTTTTACTGTCATATTAAATGCTGTTTGGCGTTCAATAATAATTTATGTGCAGTATTTCTAACATTATATCTAGAGACGGTTTATTAAAAGCTAATCTTTAACAAAATGTTCTACTGCCAGTGGATTATATATTATCTAAGGAACATTCATGACCTAAGAATAAAATTGAACCTATGTATAATGTACTTGCATTATAAGTAGTCATAATATACAAAAAGGTAAAATATGAGTATAATTACCCTGTCCGTAGAGTAATTGATCAGTTGTTTCTACAATGTTGTGGGTTAATTGTAGATTTGGTGGCTCATAATGTTTCTTTGAAACTGCTTCTGAATGCTGTATGTACCTTTAAGTGAGAAAATAAAATGCCAAGATAATCCTACATTTAATATGATAATACACAAAATGGAATAATTTTACTAATAACTATGTTTTTAATTCAAAATTCTATACAGCATAAATGGGCAGTGCTAAAAGTCTGAGTGAGTGCGAGTATTTTATTTCAATTTTATTGAAAACATCATAAATATTTATGATCAGACATGCATTTTAATGTCTAGACTACAAGAATGATAAAATTAAAGATAATATGATGAAAGTATAGCCAAAATGAATGGCAAGAATCATCTGATGAAACACAGCCATAATGTTTGGCAAAAATTAAGCTAAAATCAAACACTGTACATTAATGTACTTTTTGCTATTTTACCTAAGTTTTGACGTCATTTTGCCTAAAAAGAGCCTCAATTTATGAGACCCTAATCGGTCCTGCTTTGCTGCTATGTTAACTTACATATTCAAAATATCTAGGTTTCCTTTTAAACATGTATATTTAAAAATCAGATATTTTAAGTTGTTTCGAAAATAACTTAAATAAAAAATTAAATTTGATAAAAACTAAACATTTATTCATAAATTCTGCAATAACATTTAGATGTAATCTATAATTTTAGTTATTTTGATACATATGTATAATTTTAAATAAAATGATACTAGGGAAAGAATTATAGAATAGAGCAATACTGTTTAAAACTTTTTTCAATCAATAATAAAAAATAACAAATGTTTAGTTTAACCCAAAATCATGAAGCTAATGTTTGCAAAACATTTAATTAAATTATAATGAATTGTACATATTAACGTTGGCCTCTGTTTTCTTATCATTTTCCAGTGCTCCGAGCATTGAGATGGATTGCCGGATTTCAGTGGTTGTATATACCCGTTGCCTAGCGAAGTCTTTTGATTGGAATATGTTGAAGTGTTTCACGGCCTCATTCAATTTTGATCCAGTGAAATTGGATGAAAAAGTATTTTTCCCTTATTATTAGACCGTAACTTGCTTTTTTAATACCTGAAGTGTATATTATTAATTGAAAGAGTAACCTAAAAATACAAAATTAATAAGTTATTTAGTGAAATAATTATATTGCAGTAAATTTTCGGATAACGTCTAAAATCCTACTTTAATTTAGCCTATTTATTTTAAATATTAATATTTAGCATAGAATGTCATACAAAATATAAGACAATATATTACATCAAATGTTAAAATGTAATAAAATATACTTATATTTCAAGTGATGATGTATTTTAAATTCTTATATATTTAGTATTACAATATAATGAATTCATGTAGTATTCAATTTCTAAAACTTGTATTAAATCCATTTTAGGAAAACCAGAAGTTTGTCACAAACCGGTAATAACTTGCTGTACTTCTGAATCTGTATGTCTTCAGTGGACTTCTGGATGAATCTATCATATCCTAAGATGTAAGTGGATATTTCATTGAATTCACGGAGATATCATCAGACAAAAATTGGACGCTTGCCACAACTGAAACAGTCGCTCAGTCACCACACATAATCAGAATTTTCTTGCTGCCCACGTATGCTTTCATTGCCACCTACATAACGCCTTAGAGTTACGCAATTTTACTCATTTTAAGAGCTAAGTGTTACCTTACAAACGATTTGTAATAGAAAATAAAACTGGCGAGACACGCCAAAATGTTTTGTCATTTTTATCCTCATAATCTTGGTTTTGAATCTCTTAGATGATAAGATATGCAGCAAAACATCTCTGATATCGGTATTAAACTCTAGTTTTGATTAAAAATTAACACATAAAACCTCAAAATTTGAGTTTTTTAATGCTGGAAATGCAAAAATCTCATATTAGACACATGTCTGATATTTTATGAAAAATAAAGAATTCTAAATCTTAACGCGACGTAGGCATAATTATATAAATTTTAACAAATGGCTTACAGTTCTAACAATGCAGCAAACTTTCTGATATCGTTATTAAACTGTAATTTTGATTAATACATTGACATAAAACACTGGAAATTTGAGCTTTTTAATGCAGGGAAATGCAAAAATCTTATATTAGCCACATATCTGATAATTTTGGCAATTGAAAAATTTTATTTTTGACATTTTTGGAATAAAGGCATTTCGTAAAAAAATGTATAGTTAGCTTTTGATATAAAAGGTATTTGAAATAATAAGAGTTAGCATACATTTTATGGATTTACATAAAACATATACTTATTTATATTTTAGAAATGAACAATTTTTTATTTAACAATTCTAGAGAACAGTTACAGAAGGCATATTCCTAGGACCAGAACATTATTTGTATTCCTTCTACTATAGGTATTAATAAATCTCAAAAAACCTCGTATAAATACATCTTAAATAGAAAAAAATTTGCAGAAAACATATTTGGTTTAGCAATAGCATTAAATTAAAAAATGTTAATATAAAGAAATGAGTAATACAATGATGGAATTAATAAGGTTTAAGAACATAGCTTAAGAAAATGTACACTAAGAGTTAACTATAAGTTACCTGATATCAAGCTCTTCAGTCTATTGAATTTCGTGCTTGATGGAACTTATCCAGAACGGATAAATACGCAGTATCTATAAAAAAAATATGATATCAAGCCAATGTTTTGTATGACATTATTATTAATATTAATATTACTAGCATTGTTTTTATTATTAAAATTATTCATTTACCTCTAGTTTAATTAACAAATGATTTGAAAATAAAAGCGTAATCCCATTTTATTACCAATGTTGTACATATGATAGCTCATAAATAATAATTAATTAATTATGTTTTATTATTTTAATATAAACAACTTTAAAATCATTTTTGTTGACCTTCAAAAAATCTTGCAACCCCCCAGAATTTTCTTGCTGCCCACGTATGGTAGGAAGTGACAAATTTATGGGCGTCTGGCTAATAAGTTCCACAAATATTCCAAGGTGGAAAAATTAGTATGATTGCATAGTCTAACTCTTTAATTTCAATGATATATATTAATTAACTTGTTAATTATTATTAATTTTTTATTTGGACTTATATTATAAAGATAGATATATTTAGTTTTTATCAAATTTAATTTTTTATTCAAGTTGTTTTTCGAAACAACTTAAAATATTTGTTTTTAACATATATTATTAAAGGAAACCTAGATATTTTGAATATGTAAATTAACATAGCAGCAAAATAAATTTTAACAATAATACAAATCGTTTGTAAGGTAACACTTACCTCTTAAATGGTAAAATTGCGGAACTCTAAGGCGTTATGTAGGTGGCAATGAAAGCATACGTGGGCAGCAAGAAAATTCTGGAGGGGGGTGTAAGATTTTTTGAAGGTCAAAAAATGGCCTTAAAAATGGTATGGCGATAAAAACACCATTTTTTGACATTTCATACTGTATAAGTATAATATTAAAATTAATAATATTCATTATAATACTGTTCATAATATTTTTCATAAAAATTTATAATAATAATAATAATAATAATAATAATAACAATAATAATATTATTAATAATAATATTGATAATAATGTCCTTACGCTTTGTCCATCTATCGCTTAATTTGTTGTATTCTTATGAATTGTGGCCATGCTTTTGACATATATAAATAGACAATTGCACAATACCGCCTTGCAAACTTAATTTGTTGTATTCTATGAATTGTGGCCATGCTTTGACATATATAAATAGACAATCGCACAATACGTCTTTACAAAATGCATTGTTTAGACTGGCTAATAAGTTCCACGAATATTCCAAGGTGGAAAAATTATGCGATTACAAAGGCCAACCTTTAATTTCAATAATATATATTAATTAACTTGTTAATTATTATTAATTTTTTATTGAGAGTAATATTATAAAGATAGATATATTTAGTTTTTATCAAATTTAATTTTTTATTTAAGTTGTTTTTCGAAACAACTTAAAATATTTGTTTTTTTAAATATACATGTTTAAAAGGAAACCTAGATATTTTGAATATGTAAAAAAAGTCAGTTTCTGGCATATTATGCATAGTCCACTTTTCCTTTCATTTTTAGTATAGTGATGCAAAACATATGCCAAAGTCAGTTGTTTTTCAAAACAAAGAATTTTTCTTACTTTTGAAATTTTTTTCAATTAAACAGTTCCGGATTTTGCTTATTTATGATAAGTACTGATGCTGAAACTTTGAACACTTATCTTTTTTTGTGGGCAACGATTTTTCTTATTGATTTCTTGCAGGCGAGTCAGGTAAAAATATGTTTTTTGAGCTTTTTCTGAGCGGAAGATAATACTATTCCATATATTTTTATAGTTTTAATAATGATTTTCATTCTTTCATAATATATTTCTAAGGATTTTTATTACAGAACATTTTGGAATCTTTTATATGTTTGAAACACATCATTTTCAATAGGATGGCTATTTTTTATATATTTTTGACGTTTTAAGAAAATTAAGTGTTTTGTTCGCGGTTTTCAAATTTCTTGATTCGCCATTCATTTGTTGTATTTGCATGCATTACATACTATTCGCATTGATACTTTTATAAGAAATTGACTCACCGTCAGTAGTTTGACGGAAAATTAGTATGTACATTCGAGGGCAACGCTAGATTTAAGGGTGATGGTCCTTAATAACACATGGGCATGAAGGGGTGTGCTTAGTGCTGCGTTCAATATACTAAATTCGTCTAAAATACTTCTAGGATTTTGGCTTATTACTTAATCTTTTATTTAAGAGGATTCCAGAAACATAATGATCAAAATTTCTCACATGTATCACTCCCCATTCACTTGATATATTTTTTTTCATTATCAGAAAGTTTTTTAACCTGATCTGAAGTGCTCAAACAGCAAACACACGTAAGGTATAAGTTACGTCATCCTGGTTTAAATTGTTCTGTCTTAGTGCTACACGCAATCAGTGAATTTACTTCTAGAACTTTGCTTTTTTAGGATTTTATTTTATAAATTTTCCAGAATACAAATCGAAATTTCTCACACTTTCACACGATCTATACCTACTTACGTGATATATTTTTTAACCATCAGACATATTTTTGAATTAGATGGGCTCACACGTAACATATATGTTACACCATACCAGATATCTAGTCTCAAGGTTTTTGTCAAAATTTGTAAAAATAATTCTAGAATTTTACGAATTTTTTGGCCACTTCTTTAAAGTTTTAAAAATCTAAATAATCAAACTTCTCACACATATCACACCCTATTTACGTGATATATGTTTACGATTTATCTGAAGGTTCTTTTAATCTGATCTTGAACTGCTCAAACAGCATAGACACATAACCTATGTCAAGTCATCGCTGGTCTAAGTTGTTTTTTCTTAGTTCTGCTTTCAATGTGCAAAATGCGTCAAAAATACTTCTAGAATTTCGATTTATTTTCTGAATTTTATTTTATGAAGTCACTAGTATTAAAATACTCAAAATTTATCCAATGTGATCCTATTTACTTAATCTACCACCGGATTTACATCATATATTCTTTTAATTATCCCAATTGTCTCTTAATCTCAAAATGATGATATATCTTAGGAACCTGGTCTAAAGTTGTTTGTCTTAGTTCTACTTTCAATGTTTACATTCACCAAAGAAACTTCTTCATTGTTTAAAGAAGTTTCTTGATTTATAATTTTTATTTTCTAAAATTTTTTTTTTCTTTTAAAGAACTTTGATTAATCTACAGAAGGCTGATGCAACAACAGCAAATAAAAAGAAAACGGAGAAAACAA
This sequence comes from Mermis nigrescens, assembly GCA_036768485.1. Classification (NCBI taxonomy): domain Eukaryota; kingdom Metazoa; phylum Nematoda; class Enoplea; order Mermithida; family Mermithidae; genus Mermis; species Mermis nigrescens. The sequence goes on along the minus strand of JAVLUZ010000024.1, from coordinate 196,547 downwards.
AGGTAGCCCAACAGATAAGCGTAATGCGAAAAGCGTTAAAGGAAACGCAAATCTGGCAAAGAGGACACAAATGACGGTGATTATTATGTTGGTGCTTTATTTTAATGAGAATGTTGCAGATTCAGCTGCATTAAAGCTTTCAAACAAAATTCGAGAACTTTTTATATCAATACAGTAAGTGCTAAACATGTGTATGAAGAGAAATGACGTCTTAGAATGCATGATAAGAAAAACTCAATATTTACAATTGTTTATGTAATCAATAAGTCTCAATTGAAAAATATTTGTAAATTTAGATATGTGATAAAAATTACGAGAACACGTGAGTGATCGTACGCCAAAATTTGGATATGTGTTACAATATGGCAGAAATTTTGATTATTCAGATTTTGATTACTTCATAAAAATGAAAGCCCAAAAATAAGCGGGAGTTCTAGATGTATTTTTTTGCAAATTTCCTCGTAAGCTGAATGAAGAACTAAAGACAAAAAAACTTTAGACTAAGTATCTGGGATGGTGTAACATATATGTTACGTAAGTACATCAAATTGAAAGGACTGTCTGATAGTCTAAAGATATATAACATACGTAGAGGCTATAAGATCGTGTGATATGTGCGGCGGAAATTTCGATTTAACAAGTTATTGCAAAAATTTAAGAAATTCCTGATACTTGGTTATGATAAAAATTCAAAAATTTTTAACGTATTAAGTCCAGGGGCCATTGTGGCCTCTTGTAGGGGGTGTGTATCTAAAGTATTTATTGGGGTTGTTTGTATCATTCAATAAGATGGATTTGCAAGTCCCTCCAATGTTATTTGCAACCCTCATTTTCAGCATGATTATGACTTCATTTTATGACTCTAAAATTCTAAATATGAATTATTGCGCCATATATAACAAGTTGTTTACAGGAAAATCAATTGCAACAAGTATCAAAAAAGAGCCATCCTTGCCCCAGATGCCTCAAGATCTCTCATTGCACAAAATAATTTTTCCATTCACGCACCGGTTTATCAAATGTTTTTTTGTGAAAGAACAGATGCTGTATCTCTATAATATGCAGAGCTTAAATTCTTAGCTTACAAAAATAATGTGAAAATGCACATTTTATAGCTGCAATTTTCGAAAATTACATGTACAATTACATAATAAAAATTAGGAGCGTTACTATATTTTTCACATGATTATCGCGAACATTCATTTTAGTTGGCAGCAGTGTTTTGGGGTATGCATCTCTCAGAAGGCTAAATACCCTTCCTTAGGAGCTAAAATACCCCCGGAATTCGATTTTGAAATTTTTTCCGTTTTTTTGCATTTTTTAGATAATAATGGATAGAGCTTCAATGGAAAATGTTTAAAAATGATTTGATTGTCATAACACCATTTTTAGACCATTTTTTATCTTGAAAAGTATTGCACCCCCAGAATTTTGCTGCGACTACAACCATAATAAGAAAGATCTTCCATGCCTACTCAGGCAAATAGTTTAGCTTCTTAATTTTACTGAAAAATAAATTTATTTACTCAGGTCAATATTCACCAATAGCTATAGCTAATCCTATTAATGTAATTTAATTGGTGTTCAATATGATTTCAGATTATACTTAATTGGACATGTTCAAATAGCAAATGACTTAATTTAAAGCCAGAAAGACCAGAATAGTTCATTAAAAATCAAAAAACCATTAAAAAAGCAAAAATATGTCATTTTTAAAGATTGATGCGAGAACACTTGTTCTAAAACACTAAAGTTATTTATTTGAGATGGATATTTTCGATATCCAACTATTTCGCTAATAAAGCTATTAAGATTTAAAGGTCGAAATTTGTAGTTTTATGGGCAAAACCATAGAAAGTAAGTTTTTGAAAGTTACTTCTGAATAACTTGTAGCATGAGCTGGTTCATAGCACAATAGTCAAATAATCCTGTCTTCCATTTTAATGTATTGAATTATTTACTTGCTAATTAGAAATCATTCTTTTTAGTATGGTGACAACAAAGTTGAGATGACGGGGGATAGGAGGATTATTTCCTCGAAATTTTTAAAGTTTGTTTATTCCTTGCAAGGCTTGTCCAGAAGGAAAAGATTAAAAGTTACTGTAGCTTACGTGTGGTCAACAATTAGAATATGTCAATTTATTCAGCATGTTGCACATTTCTCATTTTGTATTAGTTTGAACTGTCCAGATCATAGGTGGGCGGCAAGAAAATTCCAGGGGGGGTGCAAGATTTTTTTGAAGGTCAAAAAAGGCCTAAAATGGTGGTAAATTTTCAAAAATTGAATTCTGGGGTTATTTTAATTTTCTGGGGCTTACTGGTTTCTGGGGGTGCATACCCCCCAAACCCAGATGTGGTCCAGATTTGTAAAGATAAAACTAACATGTGTATACTTGTATGATTTGTTTTTGAGATGCTCCAATAGTGACTATAAACGTGCATGATTTAGAAATTTGGTAACAACTTATTTTTTATAATTTTTCTTTAATAAATGGCTTAAAAATGTGCCTTCGTATACTGCTCATCAAAAATGCCTGAGAAAAACACTATTATTTTCCTTATCTACAAATTGTATCAAGACTTCTTCATCTCCCAAGTTTTCGATATTTAAAAACACAGCAATGCTCCTACGCTCATCTGAGGTCCTGAAAAATCATTTCTTTGTAAGCAGGTTATAACCTGCTTTATTCAAAGGTTTTCCGTACCATTGAATTAGAAAATTGGGTGCTAAAAATGCCGAATTGTGAAGCAGACTGGCGTAATACGAACATAGCCCCATCTGACGTTGCGAAATTTTTGCAAAACAAAGGATTTATTATCAATGACAATGCCCATCTTTCCGTGAGATTCTTATGTTTTAATGTTAAGTCCTTACGAACTTATTCTTAATATGGAATTCTTAAGAACAAGTCGAGAAACGCACACAGAGTCATTTGAGTCAAGAAAAGAGCAGTTCCGACGTAACGTCTGGTACCAACAATGGTAGGCTTGCTTTATAACCGGAAATCGTTACAAAATGTCTGAGAATTTATAACTTAAATTAAGCTTTGAAGCATACAGGTTTTCATCAAGATCTATTTGCCGTTTGATTGCCTTTAAATTTTTTTATGACATTTTTTAAACTAAAAATGTGCATAAAAGTTATAGACGCATTAATTCCTTCTAGTGAGTAATGTACTTGGTCTTATTATTCATAAAACACATCAGGTATATGGAATTAGTATATAATTAAACGAATTACATTTTATGTTTTGATTGTTATTTTTAATTTTATAAATGCTGAATTAATACATGAAATTTGACATCTCAACTATTTAGTAGAAATCTATGTTCTTGCACCACCATTTTTAAAAAATCAATCAATACCTTTTTATAAAAACTAGCGAAATCAAAATTGTTTCACAAAATGCGAATCATCTATAGAATTATCAAAGCATGAATGAAGAAACATCACGCTTTGTACGATTACCATTAACAATATAATTTATTTATTGAAATCTTGTAATTATGTGTATGTAGAAATTCAAGGTTTTAGGGTCCCCATAGTGTTTAATAATATAACTCCAAATCGTTTTCACAGATTAGAAATTTTAGGTTTATGATTTGGTACTATTAGCTAAATTTTTTTCAATATCCAATTTTATCATTCCATGCAGGTGATGAAGACAACAACATAATTTTTATTATTATCTAATGTTATCATTCCATGCAGATGATGAAGACAACGACATAGAAGGTGGTGACAGAATAAGCTTTGACCAGCCGTCTACATCAGGCACTGAATATCTTTGCCCCGAGCAAATGGACCACTTATTGTCCGTTAATGATAGGCTTCGAAAATACGGATTGACAAGGAAATACCACGAGACGATCATGGAGACACAGGTCAATTAAGAACGTTTATCTGAACTTTTGCCAGTTCTGCTCCAGCCACTCGTGTCAGAATAGAATGGCGCTTTGCTGGCTTTTTTACTACTTTTGCACTAAGTCCAAAGCTGTAGAAAAGTGTGCCAATTTGGAAGTAAGCAAACGCAGCTACTACAATATTCCAATTAAAATACTGCATAATTTGCCTTTTATATTAATTAGTCGATATTATCGCAATTTTAGCTTTAACATTATAAACTAATTAAGCTTTAAGAGATTAAACAGAACAGTTAGTTTAGTTTATTATGGAATAAGATATATGTTACGTGTGGTATGCTGTTTGAGCACTTCAGACTAGAAGAAGTTCCAGATCTTAATAACTAAATAATGCATGTAGAGTATTTATGATCGTGTAATGTGTCTAAAATATTTAGATTCTTTTTATTTCTGAAACTTATATGGTTAAATAGAACAACAGCTACGTTAATTTATAGAAATGTCAGACACAAGATACCTGACCTTTGCCTACTTTTATTTTTCCCTCATTTCCTCATCATAGTAAAATTTGACATCCTTGAAAATCATTTTGTAGTTTAAAACAATCAAACAAAAACATTCCTGTAGAGTTGCATTTATACATGACCGTAGATGTAAAGCATTGCCGATCTCATGAGAGTAATCAGTCGGTCTAGTGTTGAGGGAGTGTCAGAAATTGAGCTTTTTTGTGCCAAAATTACCTGAAAAACTTTGTTTAGCACTAGGAGAGCGTTAAAACTACATTATTACACACTTTCCTGTTAATGTGAAGCATTTGAAGAACATTTTATATTATCCGTTTTTGGCCTACATTTTGCTTCATTTTACCCACAAAATTTCCCAGTTTTCCATTTTGAAGAAGTCCGGACCACACATAAACGTGGTGGGGTGCATCCATCTCCAGAAGGCCGAATATCCCCCTTCCAGAAATCAAAATACCGTCATCCATTGAATTCAATTCTTTGAAGTATTTGGTTTGCAATTTATGCCATACCACCATACCATTTTTAAGACCGTTTTTGGACCTTTGAAAATCTTGCGCAAACACACACACACACACACCAGAATTTTGATGCTGCTCATTTATGGTCATTACCATATGGGTATAGCATGGCCGATCTAAGGGGGAGGAATGCAGCTAGTCTGAGGGTCAAATATTGAGGTTTTTTTGCCAAAAGGACCTCAAAACCTGGTACAAACACTCAAATTGCGTTAAAACTACATCATTAAACAGTTTTTGATCACATTGAAGCACGTTTGAAGAATTTTTTCAATTTTTATCCGTTTTAGCATTCATTTTGCCTTATTTTTCACTGCAAAATTTCATATTTAGTATTAGGTGGGGTTTGACCAAACTCCCACGTGCATGTCTGGTAAAGACCTTTCCTAAACCCCTACCCTAATGTGAATGTTATTTCACATTTGTATGCTCATCCCCTATCAATGTTATTATAGAATCTTTAGGAAATTAGCAAGGTAAATTGTGAAATTTTTTAGACTTCTGGCCGATCACTCGAACTTGGTCATACAGTGGATCTCTGATCTCCGCTTGTTAGGCGGAATGAGTGTGGACACAGTTTCGAATTACTCCTGATGTTTTCAATCATTTGGCGAAATATGTCGACGAATATTGCCCTGAACTTGACAGAAAATCCAAAAAGAAATTTGCGGAACTACCACAGAAAATGTCGCTTGTTCAGAAAGAAATATTCGGCTGCTGAACCCAGCTTATCAGTCAAAGGTTTTAGAGAAAGCACAAAGTCCTTGAAGATCGATGACGAATCCAAAATCTATTTTACAACCCTGATTATAAACGATTAGACCAGGAATTGAGGAATAAAATGAAAGCCGGACAAATAACATTCGATGACGAGGAAAAGATCTACCGTATCTGCATTTCATTAATATTGGGCTGAAAGTTTCAAAGACCACTGTCGTTAACAATTTGACCCTAGATGAGTACATGTCCAAGGAGCACCTACAAGTGTTGGTGGCTGAGACACACAAGACAGGACAACAAGGTCCTGCCACATTTGTACTGGACTCCGATGAAAAATCTTACTTCGAATATTACAGGATTCATATTCGTCCTAAACGGTATTCTAATCTATTTTAAGAATATGAATAAAAATTTTTTTTTCCAACTTACTTTGTAAAATATATTTTCACTGTAATAACAAAATTTTCTATTGATTCTTGACCAGATTGCTTACGGTATATTTATTAACCAAAAGTATATATACAGTGAATGCTTTATTATTATTAAAATGATTTTTCTTCATATTACTAGTATCAAGATATTATTTTTGAAACTTAATTATTAAAAGAATTAATAATAATTTAAATTTACTAATTATTAATAATTCAAAGTATTAATATTGTATAGTAATGATATGATATTTATTAAAATTTAATAAAATAAAAGGCTATATATTTCTATTCATGATTCAACAGATCGCTGATGTGAATTTATTAACCAAAAAATGTATGTTCGCTGTATGCTTATTGATGATTCTCATGTCTTACTTTATTTCACATTAAATAAGATTTATAATACATACTTGTATTAATTTTTAATATATTCATTATATTATTAATAATTTATAAATTTATTTTACTATTCATCATTAATATATTTATTTTATTTTGCACTTAATATTAATTAATAAAAATAAATATTACTATTATTAATAAATTAATTATTGGAATTACTCATTAATTAAAAGAAAAAGTATGTATAATTTTCAAGTAATCAATTAACGTAATATAAATTATGTATATTTAATAACCAAAAATTGTATAATCATTATGAGCTTTATTTATCATTATCATACGTTTTCCTTCATAATACATTATTTTACATGTAATTTGAAATTTACTATTAATTATTAAAAATAAATATTACTATTATTAGTAAATTAATTATTGAAATTATTCTTCAATTAAAGAAAAAATAGTATAATTTTCAATTAACCAATTAACGAAGATCAATTATAGATATTTAATAACCAAAAAAATGTATAATCATTCTGAGCATTTTTAATCATTGTGTAATAAGTTTTTTCTTCATAATACAATAATTTTACATATTAATATGCCGTATTTATTTATTATTAGTATTGATATATTAATTATTCAAATTATCAACATTAGGAATATAGTAATACAACCATAACACTTACATTAAAAAAACTAAGGGATTAATCCATTATTTTAGGATTAATCGATCATCGGACGATTCTCTAAAAAAAATACTTTTTCATCAATTTCACTAGATCGAAATTGAATGAGGCCGTGAAACACTTCAACATATTCCAATCAAAAGACCTTCGCTAGGCAACGGTATATACAACCACTGAAACTAAGTAATCCATCTCAATGCTTGGAGCACTGGAAAATGATAAGAAAACAAAGGCCAATGTTAATATGTACAATTCATTATTATTTAATTAAATGTTTTGCAAACATTAGCTTTATGATTTTCGGGTTAAACTATACATTTGTTATTTTTTATTGATTGAAAAAAAGTTTTAAACAGTATTGCTCTATTCTATAATTCTTTCCCTAGTATCATTTTATTTAAAATTATACATATGTATCAAAATAACTAAAAATTATAGATTACATCTAAATGTTATTGCAGAATTTAGAATAAATGTTTAGTTTTTATCAAATTTAATTTTTTATTCAAGTTGTTTTTCTGAAACAACTTAAAATATCTGTTTTTTTTAAATATACATGTTTAAAGGAAACCTAGATATTTTGAATATGTAAATTAACATAGCAGCAAAGGAGACCCGATTAGGGGTCTCATAAATTGAGGCTCTTTTTAGGCGAAATGACGTCAAAACTAGGTAAAATAGCAAAAAAGTACAATAATGTACAGTGTTTGATTTTAGCTTAATTTTTGCCAAACATTATGGCTGTGTTTTCATCAGATGATTCTTGCCATTCATTTTGGCTATACTTTCATCATATTATCTTTAATTTTATCATTCTTGTAGTCTAGACATTAGAATGCATGTCTGATCATAAATATTTATGATGTTTTCAACAAAATTGAAATAAAATACTCGCACTCACTCAGACTTTTGGCGCTGCCCATTTATGCTGTATAGAATTTTGAATTAAAAACATAGTTATTAGTAAAAATTATTCCATTTTGTGTATTATCATATTAAATGTAGGATTATCTTGGCATTTTATTTTCTCGCAAAGGTACATGCAGCATTCCGAAGCAGTTTTGAAGAAACATTATGAGCCACCAAATCTACAATTAACCCGCAAAATTGTAGAAACAACTGATCAATTACTCTACGGACAAGGTAATTATACTCATATTTTACCTTTTTGTATATTATGACTACTTATAATGCAGAATTTACGTATACATAAGGTTCAATTTTATTCTTATAGGTCATGAATGTTCCTTAGATAATAATATATAATCCGCATCATTGAAGACATTTTGTTAAAAAAAGATTAGCTTTTAATAAACCGTCTCTAGATATAATGTTAGAAATACTGCACATAAATTATTATTGAACGCCAAACAGCATTTAATATGACGGTAAAAGTATTCACAGCAATCTTATTTTACTAATTTTAGTTATCCTAGGTCTTAATATGTAACCAAAATCTTTGACGTCAAATAATATGACTTCTGCCATCAAAATCAGAATTTAAATGATTCATGCATTTCTACAACTAAAATCACTTAATTTTTAATAAATCATATTTTTTCGATACTTTTTAAGCAATTTAGATTATGATTTTCCCATTATTACTATAAATGAGATCAACGATATTTTCCGGTAAAATTGAGTCTAATGATTCTTATTAGTTTACCATATTCAAAAAGTATAAAAACATTAATTTGTATGTTGTTCAATTTACTGCAATTTAAATGTTTTTTAGCATATCTATACTTTTAAATATTTTTTTGCACATCTATTGTAGAATTAATACATATATATCAATTTAAACAAAAAAAAGTGTAATTATTCCAGGTTTAATTTCTTTTTAATAAAACATCAGACGATCTTATATTAAACCTAAACCATAATCAATACATTTTTAATCCTCATCTAATAATTATTCTAAATATTTAATTCATTATATTTAATAAATAATTATTTCACATTTTATTCAGTTGATAGACAGCAACCCAAATTTACAAAATCTCTCAAAGACTTGAAGGTCAATGAGGGGGAATTGGTTCAATTTGAATGCTCATTTAAAGGCATACCCCGTCCAAGAATACAATGGCTAAAAAACGATGAATATCTAATTCCCGCCAAAAATATGGCAACTTCTTTGGCATCCGACTTTGCCACCTTGACCATTGCAATGGTATCAATGGCGGACGCAGGCGAGTATTCATGCCAAGCATGCAATGCGAGCGGCTTCCAAACTACCAAGGCACGACTTACAGTCAGAGGTACATCCTTCTGATTTTTCTTAAAATTATATCGAATATTTCAGTTTAAAATTGTATAATTTGTTACGAACAAAAAAATCTGACACCGTTTCCCTTATTTATTCCTAAATTATTTATTATAAATTTCACCTGAAAAAGAGTACTTGTGATAAGCAACAATACTAACTATTTTGCTAAATGTGTTCATATTCGATAATATCTTACATTTCAAGGAAATAAATGACTATGTGTATTAAACTTCCATCAAACATGCACCCAACCAATCATTATAATTGAATAATCATGTCAAAAAGACAATGTAATATGTGAATTCATGCAAATCAGTACATTATTTCATTATGAGAAGCTTAATCAATTATAGAAACTGGGAGTGGCGGCAATGACGATGGCAATTTTGATGAAGATGGCGATGATGATAACAGCAGCTGCGACAACAAAGACGACAAAGACAACAGCAATAAAGATGAAGATGTTGGCAATGACGTCATTGTTGTCGGTTGCGACAACAATGACGGCATTGGCAATGATGACGAAAACGGCGGCGGCAGTGATAGCAACGACAGCAATGAAGAGGATTGTAGCCTCAACGACGACAACAGCAATGACTTTTACAATCTGACTGATGTCGTGCCTTGTGTAAAAGACTATAGCCACAGAACACCGACGCCATTGTTATTTTCAAACAATGGTAAATAATTGTAATTCATATAGTTAACATTTAATTGATTAAATTTGATAGGTAATAAATTAATGTTTTTATGTTTCTCAATAAGGTTATGCAGAGTTCATTGGAATACCTCGTTCTCTTTTGTGATTACTCTCGTTTTGACCAACGTTCTAGATGTCTAATTTTATTTTATTTATGCACTATATTGTAGTCTTAACTATAGAAACACAGTAGGCCTCGATGTTAGTGTAGGGTGTCAGACGTATTATCAATGGATCCTAAAATAAGCTTATCTTGAACCCAAATTAAGTCCAAAAACATGTTTTAATGCTGAAATGGCAGAAAAATTCATGTACTCGTAAAACAACACTCTCTAATTCATGTGAAGCAAATTATTGAAAGTGGTATTTAAATAAACTGAAATATTCGAATTTTTAAATAAATAATTTATAAGCAATTATATCGCTCCAATTTTAATTTATCTGTTATTATTTAATTATAAATTATTTCTAATTGTTATGCTGAAAGTAGTATAACAATAAATTTGCAGTATTTATGTTTAGAATCTGGCGACAATTCGTTTGAAAGAGCCTGCAATCCATCCGGAGTCGTTAGTTTTCTTATGAATGATGGTAAATGATATTTAACATATTTTCAATTATATAATCATTGAAATTAATAACTAATAATTAATTTACAAAAGTGAATAGTAATATTAATAAATAACAAAATTATTCAAATATTTCCCCTTATTATTAGACGGGAACTTAGTTTTTTTAACACCTGAAGTGTATATTAATAATTGAAAGAGTAACCTAAAAATACAAAATTAATAAGTTATTTAGTGAAATAATTATATTGCAGTAAATTTTCGGATAACGCCTAAAATCCTACTTTAATTTAGCCTATTTATTTTAAATATTAATATTTAGCATAGAATGTCATACAAAATATAAGACAATATATTACTTCAAATGTTAAAATGTAATAAAATATACTTATATTTCAAGTGATGATGTATTTTAAATTCTTATATATTTAGTATTACAATATAATGAATTCATGTAGTATTCAATTTCTAAAGCTTGTATTAAATTCATTTTAGGAAAACCAGAAGTTTGTCACAAACCAGTAATAACTTGCTGTACTTCTGAATCTGTATGTCTTCAGTGGACTTCGGATGAATCTATCATATCCTATGGAAGTTGAAATACCCCCCTAGAAATCAAAAAACCCCCCAGAAAAAATTATTTTTGCTTTTTTAGCAATTTTTAAATGCCATTGGATAGTGCTCTACGACAAACATCGAAAAATGGTTTTTTTACGCCATGCAAACACTTTTAAGATAATTTTTGACCTTTAAAATTTTTTTCACCCCCTGAAATTTTTTCACCCCTCCCCCAGAATTTCGGTGCTGCCCACCTATGGCTGTAGTACCAATGCGCTAAACGTACTTAATGACGTTTCTGTATACATGAATACGTAATCCCGGCAAGTTTAAGCCTGAAAGTAAATATTACTTATCAATCTCTTCAAAAATAAGTTAATACATTTGTAATATATGAGGAATGTTTTACATTAACTCCATTATTAATTCATTTATCTAGATTTTTATTTTATAGATACTGCGTATTTATCCGTTCTGGATAAGTTCCGTCAAGCACGAAATTCTGCTAGACTGAAGGGCTTGATATCAGGTAACTTATGGTTAACTCTTAATTGTACATTATCTTAAGCTATGTTCTTAAACCTTATTAATTCCATCATTGTATTACTCATATCTTTATATTAGCATTTTTTTTAATTTAAAGTTTTTTGGCTAAATATTGTATATATTTTTTGTAACCTTAAATTAATGCTATTGCTAAACCGAGTATATGTTTTTCTGCAAATTTTTTCTATTCAAGATGTATTTATACGAGGTTTTTTGAGATTTAATAATACCTATAGTAGAAGGAATACAAACTTGTTCTGGTCCTAGGAATATGCCTTCTGTCTGTAACTGTTCTCTAAATTGTTAAATAAAAAATTGTTCATTTCTAAAATATAAATAAGTATATGTTTTATGTAAATCCATAAAATGTATGCTAACTCTTATTATTTCATATACGTTTTATATCAAAAGCTAACTATACCTTTTTTACGAAATGCCTTTATTCCAAAAAAATGTCCAAAATTTTTCTTCAAATTAATAGGTTTTGAATTAAAATTGACGATAAATAACGATAATTTGGTTCAATTTGTGCCAACGAACAATTTTTTTACTGAAACTTTTGACAATTTTAGCATAATATAAGACCCCCTTTATATGGTAAATTCTGCATTATAAGCGAATTCTCATATTTAGCTACTCATTTTTCACCAATCCGCGACCATAATCGTCTAATGCAAATATCAATGGAGCAATCTTGGCCAGGACTACAAATTTGTCAAAATCTGCCAATATTAAACAGAGGTGTTTTTACAACGAAAGCTTTCATGAAAGACGAAATTATATGGGATTACAAAGGCCAACTCTTTAAAAAGACTCAGTTCCACGCCATTTTAAACAGCGTCACAGATGAAGATCTTAGAAGGATAATGTCTGCGTAAATTATATTAAGATTTTTACTAGTGCATCTTTTTTATTGATGAAATTTATACAATAATAGCATTGTATATAGAATTTTATAATTTATTATTTATTTAGCAATACAGTTTTATTTAGAAAGTATTTATCAATTGAAATTTTATAAAGTCTTTTAACTTTACCATATTCGTTTCTTTTATCAAGTTTTCTATAAGCTATGCTAAACTTTTTCAATTAATTGATTAAAATATATTTTATTAAAGAACACATAGATATGCATTAAAGGTTGTTTTGGGTTTAGATATAGATTGGATTTCCATTTTGACGGACGATGGTACACGATAAATGCGCACAAAGAAACCCCTGCAGGCAAACCATCACGTTTTGGACGTCTTATCAACCATTGTAGCATGCACATGAGCGTTAAGCCTTCACCAAGACGGACATCCACGGGGGATATCTTTGTAATATTTTTCGCTTCGACAGACATACCGACATTAACGCAGTTGTTTTGGAATTACGGTGATGAATTTATGAGCACTCAAGGCCAAACACTTAAGTGTGCGTGTGAATAGATTGGAATTTTGAAGGCGCTCAAGAAGTCAAAGAGAAGCATATGATATCAAGCCAATGTTTTGTATGACATTATTATTAATATTAATATTACTAGTATTGTTTTTATTATTAAAATTATTCATTTACCTCTAGTTTAATTAACAACTGATTTGAAAATAAAAGCGTAATCCCATTTTTATTACCAATGTTGCACATATGATAGCTCATAAATAATAATTAACTAATTTTGTTTTATTATTTTAATATAAACAACTTTAAAATCATTTTTGTTTATAATACTATTTATTTATTATTAAAAACATTCATAATTATTTCAGTAATTAATAATAATGAATTTAGTATTAATTTTATAAGAGCATCTTTTTATAGGTGTTCTTGTTTTTAATAATTCTTCAAATCTTCTTATTAATATTATTTTTTTAATTATTATTTGCATTGTAGATATTATTCTTTTTATTAATCTTTTTTTATTATTATTATTGGGAATATTAATATTTTTAGTAATAATATAGTTATCACATCCTAATTTTTTTAAAAAATAATAAATGATTCTTAAATACAATCAATCTAATATTTTGGTTATTAAAAATATCATGCAAGTAATGTATCATAATCAACAGTTCTTAAGATTTGATTTTGTAATATTGTTTATTATTGTTTTTTATTTCAAGATGAATATGGTTTAAGATGTATTTATGTGTTATCAATTAGCTTTTAAATTATTTATAATTTTATTAAACACGATAATCATGTTTTTAATAATATTTATTTTATTTTAATAAAATCAATAACCAAATTACATGACATAAACAGTAAAACTAATTCTTATATTTCTTAACTTATTTTATATATCATATTATATTATTTTTAATGATAGTATTGCTATTGACTCCAATAATGCGGTTAATCTGTATATAATTATTATAAGTTACATTATAAATATTAATATCTATATTTATATTTGTATTAAAAATATTTTGATTATTATTAATAATTATAACAATAAAATCAGTAATAATAACGATGATAAAAACGACTATATTTCAGTCACATTGACTTAAATTAATAAAAGATTTAGAAATAAAAGCAAAATATTTCTTATATTACTATTATCTTAAATATGAGGGCTCATAATTCATATTTCTTGGTATATCTATCTTTATAATATAACTCTCAATAAAAAATTAATAATAATTAACAAGTTAATTAAGTAAAATAATGATTAATTTTAACACTGCAATTTTTCATAATACTCATTTTGTTAATATTATCCTAGTCAAATCTGTCAATATCAAGACTACGTATTATAATAGTAAAATTTTATTCATGTTCTTATTACCACCTAATATTTTTTTTAATATTTCCTTATTATTATCCCTACTATTGATATTATTTTTAATAATGGTATCAATCTGATTATTCTAATTAATATTCATATTATTTGTAATATTTTTATTATTTTAATTTTTTTCTATTTATAAATATTATTAATATTATTATTATATTATCATTATTAGTAATCTTAATATTATTATTATTATTACCTTTACTTTAATTAATGGATGATTATTTATTTCAATATTCACAAAGTATAAAGAATTACATTGATTATTATATATATTATTTACTTATTTGTAACTAAAAAGCTTTATTATTATTTTTAATCATAATAAAAATAAATGATATTATTCCATCAATATAATTTATAAAGTAAAATTAATAATAAGAAAAAATAAGAATTAAACAAATAATACTCAAATACTAAGAATGATTATATGTTGAATTTTTATCATTTTACGTAAAAATATTTTTTTTAATAATATTATACAAATAAGTACATAATTGATATATTATTTATTTACTTGTAACTGGATATCTTTATAATTATTTTTAATCTTAATTAAAAAACATTATATTTTATTAATCGATAAAATTTTTAAATTAATAATACAAAATAGGAAAAAATAACAGTGAAATAGATAATAAAACAGAATAAGTTGGCTTAAAATATTTATTTTTAATTATAGTAATTACTCATTTTATTTCATGATAAATGTTATTAAAATCAAATTCAAATAGTAATTACAATTATAATAATCTAAATAATTATGATAGGAAAAAAATAATGTATAATTTTAAATGCATTAAGGTAACAATAATTAATCTGAGTTTAAATAAAATTCTGATGAATAAAAAATTAATCATTAATTAACAAAATTATTGTTGATACAATTAATAACAATAACTGTGCATTTATATCAGTAATTTTATTATTTAATAAAATAATAAATGCAATTATGAAGAGTAATATAAAAAATATCTTGATAATTAATAATTACAATTATCAAATGCAATATAAATAATAATAAAAAACTGAAATATTCATACTGTATAAGTATAATATTAAAATTAATAATATTCATTATAATACTGTTCATAATAGTTTTCATAAAAATTTATGATAATAATAATAATAATAATATTAATAATATTATTAATAATAATATTGATAATAATATCATTACGCTTTGTCCATCTATCGCTTAATTTGTTATATTCTTATGAATTGTGGCCATGCTTTGACATATATAAATAGACAATCGCACAATACGTCTTGCAAACGTCTTACATATCTACATAAGAAATTTTAACGTCTCAATCAAACATAACCTAATGAATTAGCTGCATTCTAATGCAGGAAGCTCCGCATTTCGAATATGCATAATCCCTTGGTTATGATTTATATAATTAAGCTTACGTCGAGTAAAGCTGCAAAATTTTTCAATTGTCAAAATTATCAGATATGTGTCTAATATAAGATTTTTGCATTTCCCTGCATTAAAAAGCTCAAATCTCCAGTGTTTTACGTCAATGTATTAATCAAAATTACAGTTTAATAACGATATCAGAAAGTTTGCTGCATCGTTAGAACTGTAAGCCATTTGTTAAAATTTATATAATTACGCCTACGTCACGTTAAGATGTAGAATTCTTTAATTTTCATAAATATCAGATATGTGTCTAATATGAGATTTTTGCATTTTCCAGCATTAAAAAACTCAAATTTCCAGGTTTTTTATGTCATTGTTTTAATCAAAACTAGAGTTTAATACCAATATCAGAAAGTTTTGCTGCATATCTTATCATCTAAGAGATTCAAAACCAAGATTATGAGGATAAAAATGACAAAACATTTTGGCGTGTCTCGCCAGTTTTATTTTCTATTACAAATCGTTTGTAAGGTAACACTTAGCTCTTAAAATGGTAAAATCGCGGAACTCTAAGGCGTTATGTAGGTGGCAATGAAAGCATACGTGGGCAGCAAGAAAATTCTGGAGGGGGGTGTAAGATTTTTTGAAGGTCCAAAAATGGCCTTAAAAATGGTGGTATGGCGATAAAAACACCATTTTTCGACGTTTCTCATCAAGCACTATCCATTGGCATCAAAAAATTGCAGAAAAAACGAAAAAAATTTTCAAAAATTGATTTCCAGGGGGTATTTTAATTTCTGGGGGATATATTTTGGTTTCTGAGGGGTGCATACCCCCAAGCTCCCCCACGCACAGGTGTGAATGAAAGTATTGCGATTCTACAAGCTTTAACCTCCCTACATAAGATTAAAGGGTCACGCACACATGTGAGCAAAGGGTATGCAATGCACCCCAAGAAGGCCGTATGTCTATTAACCCCAGATTTTTAATTATTTCCTATTTCTTTATTACTTTTTTGAATAGCAGTAACAAAGAAGTTATTCAAGAACTAGACGGTTTTGCTTACATAATTTGGAGTTTAGAATGAATATATGTATATCACAAAATACTCCAGAATATTGGATTTAGTTTGTCGACAAACGCCCAGAAATACCTATATTTTAACCAAGCTTGTAACTCTCCTCGAGATACCAACATACGACTTCAAAGTAGACAAATCCCACCCCTGAAATCAGATCCTGAATACGTTGCTGGAAATTGTTATACATACAAAGTAAAGGGTATTTCAATTTTTGATATCCAGGTCCAACTTATAACAATCAAGATTTGATGCTATTTCAACTTTTTTTAAAATTAAGATTAGTAAAAACGTAGATAATTGCTTGAAAACGCAATGAGCGTTTCCATAATGCGTCTATCTAAAATCCATGAACTGGAAGTAGCTACCTGCCATTTATGGCAATTGTATTTATTCTAATTATATTGTAGTACATTTAAAACAACTTTCTTCCGCACACATTGAGGCAAACACGTCTGATAATTTAACGTGAATTATTCAAGTAAACAAAGATATAGAAAATTTAAAAATTAATTCTCATGTTCATTGATCAATGTTTAAATTTACTTTTGGAGTATTAAATAAAATTGGAATATTCTCATTCTATTGTGAAATTTAAGTAAGTATCCAAGATACCAACTCGTATACCTCAAGCTTAGAATAGTTTTTTTTGCAATAAACCCGTGTTATTTTCTACACACTACCATTCTTAGAATATTTTTTGATCTTTGGAAAAGCTTCCCCCTCCTACTCTGCCAGGAATTTGGTGCTGCTCACCTAATCCACCTAACCTCACCTATTAAAAGAAGAACTTTCAGCTAAAAGAGGTATCTATGTAGGTATATTGTATGTACGTGTATGTACTTGTAAGATATAGCGTGTAGACATAGTTGGATATAATGAATACTACTTACGTTTGCGGTCTTAGGGTTCCATCTTGCAAATGCGACCGTGAGGTTTTCAGTGGTTTGAACAGATTATACACAAATCATAAAAAAATAAATAACCTGAAATTGGTAAATCTAGCCAAATTTTGCTTTTCGATTAAGAATTTACTCATATTTTTGTTGTAGTTATGTTAAAGTGGCTATATTTATTCATCTATTTGGAATGGTCCGTGATTCTGAGAACAACAATATTAGATTGTTTTGCATAAAATAAAGACAATAACAAGTATGTATTTCAGTATTATCTATTTTTTCGCTTTGGAGAGAGGTATAACGAATATTCAAAATCATACTAAATACCAAAACATTGTGTGATTACGCTTACTGATTCCATCTTAAGGAAATTAGTAAAAGCTTTGTTAAATAGGTAACACAGTAATTATGTTAGCTTTATTCGTACTTATTAATACAAGAACAATATAAAATATAAACATGTTGAGGGTAGTTGAGTTTATTTATGGAGTTTTGCAAGATTAGTCTAGATATATGTAGATTTGGTCTGCATTTTACTATTTCATGTTTAAAAATGATTTACAATGTGGTGTACTTAGAATTCCGTTGAACGAGGTACTGAATTTTTCCAAATTAAAAAATGAAATATATAAATTAACTTACGATATTTTGCATTTATTGCGATAATTAGATGTCCATGGATGGTGTAGCGCCTCTTAGCCACACCTGTGCGTGGGGGTGTGCACCCCCCCCCCGAGAAACGAAAATACCCATCCAAGAAATCAAAATACCCCTTCCGAGAATTCAATTTTTGAAATTTTTTTCGTTTTTCGCAATTTTTTTGATGAAAATAGATAGTGCTCAATGTGAAACTTCGAATAATGTTGTTTTTTCGCCATTCAACCATTTTTAAGGCTATTTTTTACCTATGAAAAATCTTGCAGCCCCTCTGAATTTTTGTGCTGCCAACGTTTGCTTTTAGCTGAAAGTTCTTCTTTTAATAGGTGAGGTTAGGTGGATTAGGTGAGCAGCACCAAATTCCTGGCAGAGTAGGAGGGGGAAGCTTTTCCAAAGATCAAAAAATATTCTAAGAATGGTAGTGTGTAGAAAATAACACGGGTTTATTGCAAAAAAAACTATTCTAAGCTTGAGGTATACGAGTTGGTATCTTGGATACTTACTTAAATTTCACAATAGAATGAGAATATTCCAATTTTATTTAATACTCCAAAAGTAAATTTAAACATTGATCAATGAACATGAGAATTAATTTTTAAATTTTCTATATCTTTGTTTACTTGAATAATTCACGTTAAATTATCAGACGTGTTTGCCTCAATGTGTGCGGAAGAAAGTTGTTTTAAATGTACTACAATATAATTAGAATAAATACAATTGCCATAAATGGCAGGTAGCTACTTCCAGTTCATGGATTTTAGATAGACGCATTATGGAAACGCTCATTGCGTTTTCAAGCAATTATCTACGTTTTTACTAATCTTAATTTTAAAAAAAGTTGAAATAGCATCAAATCTTGATTGTTATAAGTTGGACCTGGATATCAAAAATTGAAATACCCTTTACTTTGTATGTATAACAATTTCCAGCAACGTATTCAGGATCTGATTTCAGGGGTGGGATTTGTCTACTTTGAAGTCGTATGTTGGTATCTCGAGGAGAGTTACAAGCTTGGTTAAAATATAGGTATTTCTGGGCGTTTGTCGACAAACTAAATCCAATATTCTGGAGTATTTTGTGATATACATATATTCATTCTAAACTCCAAATTATGTAAGCAAAACCGTCTAGTTCTTGAATAACTTCTTTGTTACTGCTATTCAAAAAAGTAATAAAGAAATAGGAAATAATTAAAAATCTGGGGTTAATAGACATACGGCCTTCTTGGGGTGCATTGCATACCCTTTGCTCACATGTGTGCGTGACCCTTTAATCTTATGTAGGGAGGTTAAAGCTTGTAGAATCGCAATACTTTCATTCACACCTGTGCGTGGGGGAGCTTGGGGGTATGCACCCCTCAGAAACCAAAATATATCCCCCAGAAATTAAAATACCCCCTGGAAATCAATTTTTGAAAATTTTTTTCGTTTTTTCTGCAATTTTTTGATGCCAATGGATAGTGCTTGATGAGAAACGTCGAAAAATGGTGTTTTTATCGCCATACCACCATTTTTAAGGCCATTTTTGGACCTTCAAAAAATCTTACACCCCCCTCCAGAATTTTCTTGCTGCCCACGTATGCTTTCATTGCCACCTACATAACGCCTTAGAGTTCCGCGATTTTACCATTTTAAGAGCTAAGTGTTACCTTACAAACGATTTGTAATAGAAAATAAAACTGGCGAGACACGCCAAAATGTTTTGTCATTTTTATCCTCATAATCTTGGTTTTGAATCTCTTAGATGATAAGATATGCAGCAAAACTTTCTGATATTGGTATTAAACTCTAGTTTTGATTAAAACAATGACATAAAAAACCTGGAAATTTGAGTTTTTTAATGCTGGAAAATGCAAAAATCTCATATTAGACACATATCTGATATTTATGAAAATTAAAGAATTCTACATCTTAACGTGACGTAGGCGTAATTATATAAATTTTAACAAATGGCTTACAGTTCTAACGATGCAGCAAACTTTCTGATATCGTTATTAAACTGTAATTTTGATTAATACATTGACGTAAAACACTGGAGATTTGAGCTTTTTAATGCAGGGAAATGCAAAAATCTTATATTAGACACATATCTGATAATTTTGACAATTGAAAAATTTTGCAGCTTTACTCGACGTAAGCTTAATTATATAAATCATAACCAAGGGATTATGCATATTCGAAATGCGGAGCTTCCTGCATTAGAATGCAGCTAATTCATTAGGTTATGTTTGATTGAGACGTTAAAATTTCTTATGTAGATATGTAAGACGTTTGCAAGACGTATTGTGCGATTGTCTATTTATATATGTCAAAGCATGGCCACAATTCATAAGAATATAACAAATTAAGCGATAGATGGACAAAGCGTAATGATATTATTATCAATATTATTATTAATAATATTATTAATATTATTATTATTATTATTATCATAAATTTTTATGAAAACTATTATGAACAGTATTATAATGAATATTATTAATTTTAATATTATACTTATACAGTATGAATATTTCAGTTTTTTATTATTATTTATATTGCATTTGATAATTGTAATTATTAATTATCAAGATATTTTTTATATTACTCTTCATAATTGCATTTATTATTTTATTAAATAATAAAATTACTGATATAAATGCACAGTTATTGTTATTAATTGTATCAACAATAATTTTGTTAATTAATGATTAATTTTTTATTCATCAGAATTTTATTTAAACTCAGATTAATTATTGTTACCTTAATGCATTTAAAATTATACATTATTTTTTTCCTATCATAATTATTTAGATTATTATAATTGTAATTACTATTTGAATTTGATTTTAATAACATTTATCATGAAATAAAATGAGTAATTACTATAATTAAAAATAAATATTTTAAGCCAACTTATTCTGTTTTATTATCTATTTCACTGTTATTTTTTCCTATTTTGTATTATTAATTTAAAAATTTTATCGATTAATAAAATATAATGTTTTTTAATTAAGATTAAAAATAATTATAAAGATATCCAGTTACAAGTAAATAAATAATATATCAATTATGTACTTATTTGTATAATATTATTAAAAAAAATATTTTTACGTAAAATGATAAAAATTTCAACTTGATAAATACTTTCTAAATAAAACTGTATTGCTAAATAAATAATAAATTATAAAATTCTATATACGATGCTATTATTGTATAAATTTCATCAATAAAAAAGATGCACTAGTAAAAATCTTAATATAATTTACGCAGACATTATCCTTCTAAGATCTTCATCTGTGACGCTGTTTAAAATGGCGTCGAACTGAGTCTTTTTAAAGAGTTGGCCTTTGTAATCGCATATAATTTCGTCTTTCATGAAAGCTTTCGTTGTAAAAACACCTCTGTTTAATATTGGCAGATTTTGACGAATTTGTAGTCCTGGCCAAGATTGCTCCATTGATATTTGCATTAGACGATTATGGTCGCGGATAGGTGAAAAATGAGTAGCTAAATATGAGAAATCGCTTATAATGCAGAATTTACCATATAAAGGGGGTCTTATATTATGCAAAAATTGTCAAAAGTTTCAGTAAAAAAATTGTTCGTTGGCACAAATTGAACCAAATTATCGTTATTTATCGTCAATTTTAATTCAAAACCTATTGATTTGAAGAAAAATTTTGGACATTTTTTTGGAATAAAGGCATTTCGTAAAAAAGGTATAGTTAGCTTTTGATATAAAACGTATATGAAATAATAAGAGTTAGCATACATTTTATGGATTTACATAAAACATATACTTATTTATATTTTAGAAATGAACAATTTTTTATTTAACAATTCTAGAGAACAGTTACAGAAGGCATATTCCTAGGACCAGAACAAGTTTGTATTCCTTCTACTATAGGTATTAATAAATCTCAAAAAACCTCGTATAAATACATCTTAAATAGAAAAAATTTGCAGAAAACATATTCGGTTTAGCAATAGCATTAATTTAAGGTTACAAAAAATATATACAATATTTAGCCAAAAAACTTTAAATTAAAAAAAATGTTAATATAAAGATATGAGTAATACAATGATGGAATTAATAAGGTTTAAGAACATAGCTTAAGATAATGTACAATTAAGAGTTAACCATAAGTTACCTGATATCAAGCTCTTCAGTCTAGCTGAATTTCGTGCTTGACGGAACTTATCCAGAACGGATAAATACGCAGTATCTATAAAATAAAAATCTAGATAAATGAATTAATAATGGAGTTAATGTAAAACATTCCTCATATATTACAAATGTATTAACTTATTTTTGAAGAGATTGATAAGTAATATTTACTTTCAGGCTTAAACTTGCCGGGATTACGTATTCATGTATAGAGAAATGTCATTAAGTACGTTTAGCGCATTGGTACTACAGCCATAGGTGGGCAGCACCGAAATTCTGGGGGAGGGGTGAAAAAATTTCAGGGGGGTGAAAAAAATTTTAAAGGTCAAAAATTATCTTAAAAGTGTTTGCATGGCGTAAAAAAACCATTTTTCGATGTTTGTCGTAGAGCACTATCCAATGGCATCAAAAAATTGCTAAAAAAGCAAAAATAATTTTTTCTGGGGGGTTTTTTGATTTCTGGGGGGGGGTATTTCAACTTCTGGGGGAATGCACACCCCCCAAACCCCCACGCCCATGTGTGACCACAGCTAATATAAAAATTTGAAAAATAATGTTTACATTTTGTTGTATTGATACATGTGCTGGTGATAAAAAATATTTTGAAATAGTTTTGGCTGTATCACAAGATTAATAAATGTTTTGTTCAAAATAGAGGAAATGCAATAAAATCTGAATTGAATAAATATACATTTTTCTAATAATATAAAAAGGACTAAGACAGATTTTATGTACCTTGAGTAAATCAGGTAAATTGATTGCTAAATTAGTTTTAGTTTAATGTACTGTAATTGCCTTTATGTGAAGCAGGCAGGGTAACTGGATCCGAAGGCCAACTAGGAAGTCCGATTCCTCGGGCATTCTTTGCCGAGACTCGGAATATGTATGTGGAGGATGAATTGAGGCCCCTGATTATGTGTGGTGACTGAGCGACTGTTTCAGTTGTGGCAAGCGTCCAATTTTTGTCTGATGATATCTCCATGAATTCAATGAAATATCCGCTTACATCATAGGATATGATAGATTCATCCGAAGTCCACTGAAGACATACAGATTCAGAAGTACAGCAAGTTATTACCGGTTTGTGACAAACTTCTGGTTTTCCTAAAATGGATTTAATACAAGTTTTAGAAATTGAATACTACATGAATTCATTATATTGTAATACTAAATATATAAGAATTTAAAATACATCATCACTTGAAATATAAGTATATTTTATTACATTTTAACATTTGAAGTAATATATTGTCTTATATTTTGTATGACATTCTATGCTAAATATTAATATTTAAAATAAATAGGCTAAATTAAAGTAGGATTTTAGGCGTTATCCGAAAATTTACTGCAATATAATTATTTCACTAAATAACTTATTAATTTTGTATTTTTAGGTTACTCTTTCAATTATTAATATACACTTCAGGTGTTAAAAAAACTAAGTTCCTGTCTAATAATAAGGGGAAATATATGAATAATTTTGTTATTTATTAATATTACTATTCACTTTTGTAAATTAATTATTAGTTATTAATTTCAATGATTATATAATTGAAAATATGTTAAATATCATTTACCATCATTCATAAGAAAACTAACGACTCCGGATGGATCGCAGGCTCTTTCAAACGAATTGTCGCCAGATTCTAAACATAAATACTGTAAATTTATTGTTATACTACTTTCAGCATAACAATTAGAAATAATTTATAATTAAATAATAACAGGTAAATTAAAATTAGAGCGATATAATTGCTCATAAATTATTTATTTAAAAATTCGAATATTTCAGTTTATTTAAATACCACTTTCAATAATTCCCTTCACATGAATTAGAGGGTGTTGTTTTACGAGTACATGAATTTTTCTGCCATTTCAGCATTAAAACATGTTTTTGGACTTAATTTGGGTTCAGGATAAGCTTATTTTAGGATCCATTGATAATACGTCTGACACCCTACACTAAGATCGAGGCCTACTGTGTTTCTATAGTTAAGACTACAATATAGTGCATAAATAAAATAGAATTAGACATCTAGAACGTTGGTCAAAGCGAGAGTAATCACAAAAGAGAACGAGGTATTCCAATGAACTCTGCATAACCTTATTGAGAAACATAAAAACATTAATTTATTACCTATCAAATTTAACCAATTAAATGTTAACTATATGAACTACAATTATTTACCATTGTTTGAAAATAACAATGGCGTTGGTGTTCTGTGGCTATAGGCTTTTACACAAGGCACGACATCAGTCAGACTGTAAAAGTCATTGCTGTTGTCGTTGTTGAGGCTACAATCCTCTTCATCGCCATCGTTGCTATCACTGCTTCCGCCGTTTTCGTCATCATTGCCAGTGCCGTCATTGTTGTCGCAACCTACAACAATGACGTCATTGCCAACATCTTCATCTTTATTGCTGTTGTCTTTGTCGTCTTTGTTGTCGCAGCTGCTGTTATCATCATCGCCATCTTCATCAAAATTGCCATCGTCATTGCCGCCACTCCCAGTTTCTATAATTCATTAAGCTTCTCATAATGAAATAATGTACTGATTTGCATGAATTCACATATTACATTGTCTTTTTGACATGATTATTCAATTATAATGATTGGTTGGGTGCATGTTTGATGGAAGTTTAATACACATAGTCATTTATTTCCTTGAAATGTAAGATATTATCGAATATGAACACATTTAGCAAAATAGTTAGTATTGTTGCTTATCACAAGTACTCTTTTTCAGGTGAAATTTATAATAAATAATTTAGGAATAAATAAGGGAAACGGTGTCAGATTTTTTTGTTCGTAACAAATTATACAATTTTAAACTGAAATATTCGATATAATTTTAAGAAAAATCAGAAGGATGTACCTCTGACTGTAAGTCGTGCCTTGGTAGTTTGGAAGCCGCTTGCATTGCATGCTTGGCATGAATACTAGCCTGCGTCCGCCATTAATACCATTGCAATGGTCAAGGTGGCAAAGTCGGATGCTAAAGAAGTTGCCATATTTTCGGCGGGAATTAGATATTCATCGTTTTTTAGCCATTGTATTCTTGGACGGGGTATGCCTTTAAATGAGCATTCAAATTGAACCAATTCCCCCTCATTGACCTTCAAGTCTTTGAGAGATTTCGTAAATTTGGGTTGCTGTCTATCAACTGAATAAAATGTGAAGTAATTATTTATTAAATATAATGAATTAAATATTTAGAATAATTATTAGATGAGGATTAAAAATGTATTGATTATGGTTTAGGTTTAATATAAGATCGTCTGATGTTTTATTAAAAAGAAATTAAACCTGGAATAATTACACTTTTTTTTGTTTAAATTGATAAATATGTATTAATTCTACAATAGATGTGCAAAAAAATATTTAAAAGTATAGATATGCTAAAAAACATTTAAATTGCAGTAAATTGAACAACATACAAATTAATATTTTTACACTTTTTGAATATGGTAAACTAATAAGAATCATTAGACTCAATTTTACCGGAAAATATCGTTGATCTCATTTATAGTAATAATGGGAAAGTCATAATCTAAATTGCTTAAAAAGTATCGAAAAAATATGATTTATTAAAAATTAAGTGATTTTAGTTGTAGAAATGCATGAATCATTTAAATTCTGATTTTGATGGCAGAAGTCATATTATTTGACGTCAAAGATTTTGGTTACATATTAAGACCTAGGATAACTAAAATTAGTAAAATAAGATTGCTGTGAATACTTTTACCGTCATATTAAATGCTGTTTGGCGTTCAATAATAATTTATGTGCAGTATTTCTAACATTATATCTAGAGACGGTTTATTAAAAGCTAATCTTTTTTTAACAAAATGTCTTCAATGATGCGGATTATATATTATTATCTAAGGAACATTCATGACCTATAAGAATAAAATTGAACCTTATGTATACGTAAATTCTGCATTATAAGTAGTCATGATATACAAAAAGGTAAAATATGAGTATAATTACCTTGTCCGTAGAGTAATTGATCAGTTGTTTCTACAATTTTGCGGGTTAATTGTAGATTTGGTGGCTCATAATGTTTCTTCGAAACTGCTTCGGAATGCTGCATGTACCTTTGCGAGAAAATAAAATGCCAAGATAATCCTACATTTGATATGATAATACACAAAATGGAATAAGTTTTACTAATAACTATGTTTTTAATTCAAAATTCTATACAGCATAAATGGGCAGCGCCAAAAGTCTGAGTGAGTGCGAGTATTTTATTTCAATTTTGTTGAAAACATCATAAATATTTATGATCAGACATGCATTCTAATGTCTAGACTACAAGAATGATAAAATTAAAGATAATATGATGAAAGTATAGCCAAAATGAATGGCAAGAATCATCTGATGAAAACACAGCCATAATGTTTGGCGAAAATTAAGCTAAAATCAAACACTGTACATTAATGTACTTTTTGCTATTTTACCTAAGTTTTGACGTCATTTTGCCTAAAAAGAGCCTCAATTTATGAGACCCCTAATCAGTCCTACTTTGCTACTATGTTAATCTACATATTCAAAATATCTAGGTTTCCTTTTAAACATGTATATCTAAAAAACAGATATTTTATGTTGTTTCAAAAAACAAATTGAATAAAAAATTAAATTTGATAAAAACTAAACATTTATTCCTAAATTCTGCAATAACATTTAGATGTAATCTATAATTTTAGTTATTTTGATACATATGTATAATTTTAAATAAAATGATACTAGGGAAAGAATTATAGAATAGAGCAATACTGTTTAAAACTTTTTTCAATCAATAAAAAATAACAAATGTATAGTTTAACCCGAAAATCATAAAGCTAATGTTTGCAAAACATTTAATTAAATTATAATGAATTGTACATATTAACGTTGGCCTTTGTTTCCTTGTCATTTTCCAGTGCTCCGAGCATTGAGATGGATTGCCGGATTTCAGTGGTTGTATATACCCGTCGCCTAGCGAGGTCTTTTGATTGGAATATGTTGAAGTGTTTCACGGCCTCATTCAATTTCGATCCAGTGAAATTGATGAAAAAGTATTTTTTTAGAGAATCATCCAATGATCGATTAATCCTAAAATAATGGATTAATCCCTTAGTTTTTTTTTAATGTAAGTGTTATGGTTTGTATTACTATATTCCTAAGCTGATAATTTGAATAATTAATATATCAATACTAATAATAAATAAATACAGCATATTAATATGTAAAATTATTGTATTATGAAGAAAAACTTATTACAATGATTAATAATGCTCATAATGATTATACATTTTTTCGGTTATTAAATATCTATAATTGATCTTCGTTGACTGGTTAATTGGAAATTATACCTATTTTTTCTTTTAATTGAAGAATAATTTCAATAATTAATTTATTAATAATAGTAATATTTATTTTTAATAATTAATAGTAAATTTCAAAATTACATATAAAATAATGTATTATGAAGGAAAACGTATTATAATGATTAATAAAGCTCATAATGATTATACAATTTTTTGGTTATTAAATATACATAATTTATCTTCGTTAATTGATTACTTGAAAATTATACATACTTTTTCTTTTAATTAATGAGTAATTCCAATAATTAATTTATTAATAATAGTAATATTTATTTTTATTAATTAATAGTAAATTGCAAAATAAAATAAATATATTAATGATGAATAGTAAAATAAATTAATAAATTATTAATAATATAATGAATATATTAAAAATTAATACAAGTATGTATTATAAATCTTATTTAATGTGAAATAAAGTAAGACATGAAAAACATCTAAATCATTAATAAAGCATACAGCGAACATACATTTTTTGGTTAATAAATTCACATCAGCGATCTGTTGAATCATGAATAGAAATATATAGCCTTTTATTTTATTAAATTTTTATAAATATCATATTATTACTATACAATATTAATACTTTGAATTATTAATAATTAGTAAATTTAAATTATGATTAATTCTTTTAATAATTAAGTTTCAAAAATTAATATCTTGATATTAGTAATATGAAGAAAAATCATTTTAATAATAATAAAGCATTCACTGTATATATACTTTTTGGTTAATAAATATACCGTAAGCAATCTGGTGTAAAGGATCAATAGAAAATTTTGTTATTACAGTGAAAATATATTTTACATAGTAAGTTGGAAAAAATTTTTATTCATATTCTTAAAATAGATTAGAATACTGTTTAGGACGAATATGAATCCTGTAATATTCGAAGTAAAATTTTTCATCGGAGTCCAGTACAAATGTAGCGGGACCTTGTTGTCCTGTCTTGTGCTCAGCCACCAACACTTGTAGATTGCTCCGCTCGGACATGTACTCATCTAGGGTCAAATTGTTAGCGACAGATGGTCTTTGAAACTTTTGGCCCAATATTATGGAAATGCAGATACGGTAGATCTTTTCCTTGTCATCGAATGTTATTTGTCCGGCTTTCGTTTTATTCCTCAATTCCTGGTCTAATCGTTTATAATCAGGGTTGTAAAATAGATTTTTGAATTCGTCATCGATCTTTAAGGACTCGTATTACGCCAGTCTGCTTCACAATTCGGCATTTTTAGCACCCAATTTTTTAATTCAATGGTACGGAAAACCTTTGAATAAAAAAGCTTAGGTTATAACCTGCATACAAAGAAATGATTTTTCAGGACCTCAGATGAGCGTAGGAACATTGCTGTGTTTTTAAATTTCGAAAACTTGGGAGATGAGGAAGTCTTGATACAATTTGTAGATAAGGAAAATAATAGTGTTTTCTCAGGCATTTTCGATGAGCAGTATACGAGGCACATTTTTAAGCCATTTATTAAAGAAAAATTATAAAAAATAAGTTGTTCCCAAATTTCTAAATCATGCACGTTTATAGTCACTATTGGAGCATCTCAAAAACAAATCATACAAGTATACACATGTTAGTTTTATCTTTACAAATCTGGACCACATCTGGGCGTGGGGGTTTGGGGGGTATGCACCCCCAGAAACCAAAATGGCCCCCCCAGAAATCAAAATACCCCCCAGAATTCAATTTTTGAAAATTTACCACCATTTTTAAGGCCATTTTTTGACCCTCAAAAAATCTTGCACCCCCCCCCCCGGAATTTTCTTGCCGCCCACCTATGATCTGGACAGTTCAAACTAATACAAAATGAGAAATCTGCAACATGCTGAATAAATTGACATATTCTTATTGTCGACCACACATGCTTCAGTAACTTTTAATCTTTTCCTTCTGGACAAGCCTTGCAAAGGAATAAACAAACTAAAAAATTTCGAGGAAATAATCCTCCTATCCCCCGTCATCTCAACTTTGTTGTCACCATACTAAAAAGAATGATTTCTAATTAGCAAGTAAATAATTCAATACATTAAAATGGAAGACAGGATTATTTGACTATTGTGCTATGAACCAGCTCATGCTACAAAGTTATTCAGAAGTAACTTTCAAAAACTTATTTTCTATGGTTCGCCCATAAAACTACAAATTTCGACCTTTAAATCTTAATAGCTATATTAGCGAAATAGTTGGATATCGAAAATATCCATCTCAAATGAATAACTTTAGTGTTTTAGAACAAGTGGTTCTCGCATCAATCTTTAAAAATGACATATTTTCGCTTTTTTAATGGTTTTTGATTTTTAATGAACTATTCTGGTCTTTCTGGCTTTAAATTAAGTCATTTGCTATTTGAACATGTCCAATTAAGTATAATCTGAAATCATATTGAACACCAATTCTAAAGTACATTAATATGATGCAGCTTTAGCTATCGGTGAATATTGACCTGTCTGAGTAAATAAATTTATTTTTCAGTAAAATTAAGAAGCTAAACTATTTGCCTGAGTAGGCATGGAAGATCTTTCTTATTAAGGTTGTAGTCGCAGCAAAATTCTAGGGGTGCAATACTTTTCAAGATAAAAAATGGTCCTAAAAATGGTGGTATGACAATCAAATCATTTTTAAACATTTTCCATTGAAGCTCTATCCATTATTATTCAAAAAATTGCAAAAAAACGGAAAAAATTTCAAAAATCGAATTCCGGGGGGATATTTTAGCTCCTAAGGAAGGGGTATTTAGCCTTCTGAGAGATGCATACCCCAAAACGCTGCTGCCAACTAAAATAGAATTTTCGCGATAATCATGTGAAAAATATAGTAACGCTCCTAATTTTTATTATGTAATTGTACATGTAATTTTCGAAAATTGCAGCTATAAAATGTGCATTTTCACATTATTTTCCGCTAAGAATTTAAGCTCTGCATATTATAGAGATACAACATCTGTTCTTTCACAAAAAACTGTTGTTAAACCGGTGCGTGAATGGAAAAATTATTTTGTGCAATGAGAGATGAAAGTAAATTTTTATCGTAGGAAAACATACCAAGTTTTCTGTCAGCTTTCTTTCCATTTCATACACTTGGTTAATTTCCTCGTTTATTTTTTCATCAGATGCACCTTTAAAACACTGGTTACGCATGTGGATCTTTAATATTCTGACTGTCTTGAGGCATCTGGGGCAAGGATGGCTCTTTCGATACTTGTTGCAATTGATTTTCCTGTAAACAACTTGTTATATATGGCGCAATAATTCATATTTAGAATTTTAGAGTCATAAAATGAAGTCATAATCATGCATGAAAATTAGGGTTGCAAATAACATTGGAGGGACTTGCAAATCCGTCTTATTGAATGATACAAACAACCCCAATAAATACTTTAGATACACACCCCTACAAGAGGCCACAATGGCCCCTGGACTTAATACGTTAAAAATTTTTGAATTTTTATCATAACCAAGTATCCCAGGAATTTCTAAAATTTTTGCAATAACTTGTTAAAATCGAAATTTCTCACACATATCACACGATCTTATAGCCTCTACGTACGTGATATATCTTAAGACTATCAGACAGTCCTTCCAATTTGATGTGCCCACACGTAACATATATGTTACACCATCCCAGATACTTAGTCTAAAGTTTTTTGTCTTAGTTCTTCATTCAGCTTACGAAATTTGCAAAAAATACGTCTAGAACTCCCGCTTATTTTTTGGGCTTTCATTTTATGAAGTATCCAAAATCTGAATAATCAAAATTTCTCACCCATATTGTAACACATATCTAGAATTTCGGCGTACGATCACTCACGTGTTCTCGTAATTTTTTATCACATATCTAAATTTACAAATATTTTTCAATCGAGACTTATTGATTACATAAACAATCGTAATTATCGAGTTTTTCTTATGATGCATTCAGACGTCGTTTCTCTTCATACACATGTGTAGCACTTACTGTATTGATATAAAAAGTTCTCAATTTTGTTTGAAGCTTTAATGCAGCTGAATCTGCAATATTCTCATGAAAATAAAGCACCAACATAATAATCACCCGTCATTTGTGTCCTCTTCGCCAGATTCGCGTTCCTTTGCCCTTTTCGCATTACGCTTATCTGTTGGGCTACCTTCGTTTCTCCGTTTTCTTTTATTTGCTGTCGTTGCATCAGCCTTCTGTAGATTAATCGAAGTTCTTTAAAGAATAAAAAATTTTTAGAAAATAAAAGAATATAAATCAAAGAAACTTCTTTAAACAATGAAGAAGTTTCTTTGGAGAATTGTAAACATTGAAAGTAGAACTAAGACAAACAACTTTAGACCAGGTTCGTAAGATATATCATCCATTTTGAGATTAAGAGACAATTGGGATAATTAAAAAATATATGATGTAAATCGGTGGTAGATTAAGTAAATAGGATCATATTGGATAAATTTTGAGTATTTTAATGCTAGTGACTTCATAAAATAAAATTCAGAAAATAAATCGAAATTCTAGAAGTATTTTTGACGCATTTTGCACATTGAAAGCAGAACTAAGAAAAAACAACTTAGACCAGCGATGACTTGGCATAGGTTACGTGTGTCTATGCTGTTTGAGCAGTTCAGATCAGATTAAAAGAACCTTCAGATAAATAAAACATATATCACGTAAATAGGGTGTGATATGTGTGAGAAGTTTTGATTATTTAGATTTTTAAAACTTTAAAGAAGTGAAAGCCCAAAAGATAAGCCAAAATTCTAGAATTATTTTTTTACAAATTTTGACAAAAACCTTGAGACTAAGTATCTGGTATGGTGTAACATATATGTTACGTGTGAGCCCATCTAATTCAAAAATATGTCTGATGGTTAAAAAATATATCACGTAAGTAGGGTATATTAGATCGTGTGAAAGTGTGAGAAATTTCGATTTGTATTCTGGAAAATTTATAAAATAAAATCCTGAAAAAGCAAAGTTCTAGAAGTAAATTCACTGATTGCGTGTAGCACTAAGACAGAACAATTTAAACCAGGATGGCGTAACTTATACCTTACGTGTGTTTGCTGTTTGAGCACTTCAGATCAGGTTAAAAAACTT
This sequence comes from Mermis nigrescens, assembly GCA_036768485.1. NCBI lineage: Eukaryota > Metazoa > Nematoda > Enoplea > Mermithida > Mermithidae > Mermis > Mermis nigrescens. Next base: position 163,442 of record JAVLUZ010000024.1, on the reverse strand, counting down.
TCTGATAATGAAAAAATATATCAAGTGAATGGGGAGTGATACATGTGAGAAATTTTGATCATTATGTTTCTGGAATCCTCTTAAATAAAAGCCTAAATAATAAGCCAAAATCCTAGAAGTATTTTAGACGAATTTAGTATATTGAACGCAGCACTAAGCACACCTTAGTATGGGGGGCTTTGGGGGTATGCACCCCCGAGAAACCAAAATACCTTCTTGCCCAGAAATGAAAATACCCCCCCCCCAGAATTCATTTTTTGAAAATTTTTACTTTTTTTTCACAATTTTTAGATGCCAATGGTTAGTGCTTGATGAGAAACGTCAAAAAACTGTGTTTTTTACGCCATACCACTATTTTTAAGACCATTTTTTGAGCCCCCCCAGAATTTTCTTGCAGCTCACGTACGGAAATAATACAAAAACTCTAGACCAAGTATCTCATCTGATTTAACATATATGTTTCGTGTCTCTTTGCTCTTTGAGCATTTCAGATTTGAACAACTTTCGTATAATCAAAAAATATATCACATAAATTAGGTATATAATATTGTGATATGTGTGAGTCATCTTTATAATTTGTATTTTTGAAACTTCACAAAAGAAATTCTAGAAGTATTTTTCACGCATTTTGTAGAATGAAGGCAGAACTAAGACAAAAAGATCATTTTGGATTAAGAGAATTCTCGGATAATTTAAAATTATATCTTATAAGTAGAGTATGAGATTGTGTGATATGAATTAGAAATTTTTATTACGTGATTCTAGAAACTTCATAAAATAATAGCCTACAAAATAAGCCAAAAGTTTAGAAGTATTCTTGATGAATTTCGTGCATAAAGTTGAACTGAGACAAAAAATTTTAGACCCAGTATACGGGGTGGTGTAAAATATATGTTACATGAGTGTGCTAGCTGTTTGAGCACTTCATATTCAGAGAACAATCGGATAATTGATAAATATATCATGAAAATAGGGTGTAACATCGTGTGAGAAATTATAATTAATTGGATTTTGGAAACTTCATAAAAAAGAGCAGCCTAAATAATAAGCCGAACATTCATTGAAAATTTCATCCATTGAAAGCAGAACTAAGACAAAAGCTTTAGAGCAAGTGTCTGGGATGGTTGAGATTAATTGTTACGCGTCTACTTGCTGTTTGAGCACTTCAGATTATAATAACTTTTGATTAATTAAAATAAACATAACGCAAATAGAGTTTATAAGATTGTGTGATACATATATGCAAGAAATTTTGATTACTTGGATTCCGGAAACTTAATTGAATAAAAGCCTGAAAATATGCCTAAATTCAAGGAGTATTTCTGACGCTAGTCGTATATTCTGAGCAGACCTCTCACGAATTAATTTAGACCTGTGAAAACGTATTATGTACGTTATATGTATCCAGTTTGAGCACTACAGATCAGATTAAAATAACTTATGAATAATTAAAAAATAAATCACAAAAAAAGGTTCATAATAATGTGATATGTATTAGAAATTTTTATTATTTAGATTCTCGAAACTTCATAAAATAAAAGTCTAAAAGAAAGCCGAAATTCTAAAAGTGTTTTTGACACATTTCGTACATTGAAAGCTTAAGTAACACAAAAAAACAGATCTTTTTTTGATTAATTTTATACTTTTTTTTAATTAATTTTATACATTGAAAGCAGAAACTAAGACAAAAACTCTAGACCATATTTGAGATGCTTTAACATATATGTAACGCGTGAGCGCTTCAGATAAAAGAGCTTCCGCGTGAGAAATTTTGATGATTTGGAATCTAGAAGCTTCATAAAATAAAAGTCTATAGGATAAGCCAAAATGCTAGAAGTAAGTTTGACGCATTTAGTACATTGAAAGCAGAAGTAAGACAAAAAATTTTAGAGCAAGTATCCGGGATGTCATAACATATATGTCATGCGTGTTTGGTGTTATTAAAAGGCATTTGGGATAATTAAATAATATATCAAGTAAATATGCTATTGATTTAATAAATAGGATCCAAGATATGTATGGATAATTTTGAGTATTGAGATTCTGGATATGTATTAGATTTTTTGTATTAGAAAATTGAGATTCTGGAAGCTTTATTAAATAATTCTAAAATAAAGGGAAAGTTGCGGGGAGGGCTAAAATTGAGAGTTACAACCCTCAAACACCATAAGGTCATGTTTGGTGAGAAAAGTCATTCTGCAAACCATTTTCTTCCTAAATATATGCAAAAAATGTTAAATCTGTATTGTATCAGATTAGGAAAGATAGTGATCTTGGATGATAAAGAATCATTTTTTCCTTTCAATAAACAAAATTATTGACTTTACTCATAGCTAAACTACTGAAAAAAATTATTGACTTTACTCATAGCTAAACTACTGAAAAAATCGAAAAATTAAAAATTAATTGATGATTCTCAGAGCTTTTGGGGGGCTTACCATAGGGGGCAGCACCAAAATTTTGAGACAGGGGGGCGGAGGGTATGCAAGATTTTCCAAAGGTCAAAAAAGTGAAACACCATTTTAAAACGATTCTCATCGAGCACTATCCATTGGCATCAAAAAATTGCTGAAAAACAAAAAAACTCCAAAAATTGAATTCCAGGATCCCTACATAGACATAAGTTATTTGAGGTGTCTAGGCCATGAATGGAAGACTAGCAGAATTTTTAGCAAAAACGGCAAATTAAAAGCTCAAAAACGGTTGAAAAACAGAACGTTTATTAAACAGGGCTAAAAATAGACCAGAAACTGTGACTAACGTAGTTTTTATGCTAGTTTGGCGTTTAAACAAATTTTTGACATTAACCAAAAACAGCTCATTTGATCTGCCCTGAACCGGCTGACCCACCCCATACCGACCATGCTTTTTGATCATAGAAAGCAGACCTGAGATGAAATAATTCAGATAAGGGATGACATACTTTGTATGTCAAGTGTTTCTTGTTTGAACACTTTAGATCAGATTGAAAAAAACTTACGAATGATTAAAAAATATATTACGTAAATAAACTTCATAAAATAAAAGTCTCAAATTAAGCCGAAATTCTGGAAGTATTTCTTACAAATTTCATACAATAAAAGCTGAACTTAGACAAAAAACTTTATACCGATTATCTGGGGTGGTGTAAGATATATGTTTTGTGTGTTTGCTGTTTGAGCACTTCAGATTAAGAGAACTTTCGGATAATTGAAAAATATGGCCTAAATAGGGTGTATATTGTGACAAGTGTGAGAAATTTCAATTTTTTGGCTTCTGGAAACTTCATTAATTAAAAGCAGCTCAAATAAGAAGCCAAACAAACATTGAAATTTTCATCCATTGTTAACATAACTAAGACAAAAGCTTTAGAACAAGTGTCTGGGATGGTGTAACATATATGTTAGTTGTGTATTTGATGTTTGAGCAGTTTAGATTATAAAAACTTTTGATTAATTAAAATTTACATAACGCAAATAGAGTATAGAAGATCGTCTGTTACATATATGTGAGAAATTTAGATTACTTGGACTCCGGAAACTTAATAGAATAAAAGCCTAAAAATAAGCCTAAATTCTAGAAGTATTTATGACGCTTTTTGTACTTTTCCACTGTCGTCGCTACCACCATTTATACAAATTTTTAGCACCATTTTGACCCGAAAAAAAGCTAATTTTTGGACCAAACAGACCGACTGACCCCAATAGCACAGTCATACTGTACACTAGGGGTCCAATCACAACCACGAGTGGGCGGGGGTGTAGACCAGAAATGCACCTGGGAGGGTCTAGAAGTCCCGACTCCAGAATGGAAAAATAAAATCGCTTTATGTGATTTTTGTTACTATTGAGGGCATACATCTCATTTATAATTAGACGGTCAAGCAGACATTTTAAATTTTATTATCATTATCATCCCCTGATGTCAAAATGTCCCATCTAATATCTCAGATTTGTCAACTTTTTTTGCAAAATTTTACATTAGTGAAGAGAAATACTCCAGTTTTCTCTTCTGCCAATACGTACCGCGTGTTACTTCCAAATCCGATACCTGGATACGAAAATTTTCACTTGCAGTAGGAATTACCCTACTTTGTTTCGGTACATATAGGCCCCAAAAATCTGATAACTATTTATGAAAGAAAGAAAGAAATAGTTTATTGCGACAGAGACGGAATTAAAACAATACTAATTTGGTCAAATTAAAAAAAAACGAAAGACCCAGAGTAAATACACTGAAATACCGTCAATGCAATGAAATATATTATCAAAAACCTGTGCAAGGACTATAAAGGCGGTTTGCACTTACTTATAGTCTAAGGTAAAACTAATTTTCTCTAAACGACTGCTGAAGGAGGGAAAGTTCTGGGCATTTACAACTTCTATTGGCAAATTATTCCAAAGAGGAGGGAGTCTATTTGCAAAACAATACATTTTTAAATTTAAGCGAGATTTAGGTATTTTTAGCTTTACCGAGTTTACTGATCGAGTGATGCCATTACACACCGTGAACAACTCGTTAAAATCGATATCTATAAGATCATAACGAATGAGCTCAAGTTTTGCATAATCTCAAGGAGAAAAAAAATTGAACTTACAGACTGCTGACGTCTTTGAATCCTCGTAGTTGACTTCATCGCCGTCGTCTCTGCTGCCGCTGTTGTCGCCAATGCCACCGACTCGGCCGTCATTGCCACCGCCGTAGACATTGCTGCCATTGTCGTCATCATTCGTGTCGTCATTGTCGCCACCAGCAACGCCGCCACTGCCGCCGTCGTCGTTGACGTCTTTCCCAGTCTCTGACCCTGGCTGGTGCCGGAACCAGAGGCTGGGAAAGACGCCATCATCGTCGTCTTTGCCGCCACCGCTGTTGTCGTGACCACCGCCGACTTCATCGCCGCCGTCATTGTCGCCGCCGCCAACATCGTTGTTGCCACCACTGTCGTCGCTGTTGTCGCCACCGCCGACGCCGTCATCGCCACTGCCGTCGTCGTCACGGTCGTGGCCGCCGCCAACGCCATTTTCCTTGCGACTGTCATTGCTACCATCTTCGTCACTGGTGCTGCCTTCACAATTCGCTTCATTTTGATTTGTCTAAAAATAATCCTTATAGTAATGTTGCTCGAAGGAGTCAAAACAAGGAATATGGTGCAAAGCTCAAACAATGTAAGATAAAAGGAGAAAATGCGGATACCAGATAAAGTAACTCCAGCCATGAGCCTATAAAATGAGGAGACGCGTAGAAAAATCCTAACATATGTCACTAGACGAACATATTGACAGAAATCGTAATGTATAATTACGTAATAAGCTTGAATTTTGGACCAACATAACTAGAAACCATTTTTAGAGATAAATGTAGTAAATGAGGACGCTATGTTAGTGCTAAAATGCGTTTTACATACTTTTTTCTCTTTTTCAATAATAACCGTGAGCCAGCTAAAAAGCGCTAAAAAAGCCAAAATAGTGGGTAGGCTGAATAAAACTGACTACTGCAAGAATTAATACTTCGAGAACATTATCCAATAGTAAAATTAATAGCGCCATGATACAACAGGAGTAGATTCCACTCGTCGAAAAACTACGTAGAATATAGGTGTGTGACGAGAAGATGTAGTAGCAATCTAAGATTCCGTTTTTTACCTAAGCTTGAGAGCATTCATAGATGAATACTTGGTGCATAGAAAGAATGACAGAAAAATTCATGACAAATTATTGAATTTGTATCATAACAGAAGAGATGCATGTACATGAAAATATATGTAAATAGATAAAGCGATAGTGGTGAACTTTAGACAAAGGTTTCAAATCCGATCAAATACCCAGTCAAATACAAAAGCAATAGCTTTTTGTTTTTCAGTCAAGTAGAAAAATCGTATAGCAGCAATACAAACAAACAAACATTTATGACTATATCTGATTGACAAAAAAGACCAAAACCAAGTTTATGACAACAATGTAAAGGAGTCAAATATGCCTATATTCAGATTCCTAGTATCAAGGCACATGAATGTCAGCCTGTGTGATACATGCGATCGAGTTATAGACCAGTATCGGTAGACTCGCCGTCCCACCAGGCTAGCAGTCTCATAGACAATAATTGCCGAATCTCTATTTAATGTCCATTTTTTGAGCATTTTAACAACTTAATCAATTCTACGCAGGCGGCACTTTCTCAAGAATCAGCTGACAGAAGATTATTTAATTTGACAAGAATTGCTAAAAGGGAACTGCTTGATGCTATGTTTGAAAAAAGGTCATGCAATAAAAACCCTCTAAAATTGCTACGCCATTGTCTGACGAACTCGTATCTCATGGTTCAAGTATGAAAAAATTCAATGTCCACTATACACAACTAGTCAAATATGCAGTCAAATAGGAAAGCGATGGCTTTGTTTATTATCCAGTAGCATAGAGACAGCAAAATAACATTTATGACCATTTCTGATTGGCCAAAAGACCAAAACAAAAGACAAAGTGTTTACTGACCTAAATATATATTTTACAAAACGACTGGAATGTATGTACATATATGTTACACAAGGAACTTCACAAATTTTCCATGCAAATTTCGCATATGGTATTTATCTATCTGACTGCCTGGCGTGAATCACCGTGATGCAACATAAAACAGTGATTAGAAATCAAAACTCGTATTCATGTGAAAAAAATGACTTAAGCGACATCAATAGTGCTTTTGAAAAAGGGTAGTCTCCAGCACACGTGGGCATAAATTGTATGGTCGGGTTTTGACCCCAAAGTTCAATTTAGCCATTAAATCACCCATGATATTGTCAAAATAGGACATTTTCAATCGCCAAATTCCCTAAAGTTTTTGCGCTACCATGCATAAGATCTCTAGGAAAATATAAAATCTTGGAAGAAAACGAAAACATATGCCTATTTCGAACAAAAATATTTGCCTGGAAATGAAAAAATAGCAATCTTTTTTCGTAATAGTATTTAAGAATAGGTATCTTTTTGGTAGTTTTATGTACAGCAATACAACCACACATATGTGTATAGGGAGTCATGTACGAGTAAGTATACATCGAGAAGTCAGAAACCTCAAATTTCAATACCATCTCTTTAATATTCCAACTTTCCGACTAATCTACACAGAAACGATTAATTTATTGTTAGTCTTAATGCGAAATGCATGCCAACACAACAAATCAAGGAGCGAATTATCGATTATAGAAACAATTAACTTTCCTTAAAACTTTATCAAATACTAAATAATAGGCTTCCTTTCCAAAAAAAATTACGTTTCGTCCTTTATAAGCCTTCAAAAATTTCGTTAATCAAAATTCTTAAAAATATTACGAAAAATTCAACATTCTTATCTAATCCAGCTCCAATTGGAACTCCAATCTGAAACTGTCAGATTTGCTTATTAATGACTTAGGTGGAGTTTGCGTTTTTGCTCAGAAAACGAATACTCCACGCCTAGAATTAACCGATCATATACACAGTAAAGCAATGTATATAAGCCCTCAAAAAATTAATGCACTTAAGTATAGGAGAAAACGTATTAAATTTTTGAAATTTCCAATCTTGGGTGGGAAAAATATCTGACAATGTCATAGATTTTCAGATTGTATTAATTGCGGAAACTTTTTCTACAGATTGTGTTACAGATCGTTCATTTTTAGCTAAGATAACCAAATTTTATGATTTAAACTAGAAATTATTTCTCGCTGAAAACGCGAAAATTACGAAAAATTTAAAGAGAGTAATAAAACTACGGTAAATAAAGTAAAAACGTACAGTAAAAGGCGACGAGCGAGTCATTAAAAAGACGATTCAAGCTATTCTTACCATTGATTCATTAGAAAACACCTGTTATGTTAATTTAATTATGTGCTTAAAATGCAAAATTCTAAAATATGAGCAGAAATCTTCGATAGAAACCTGGTGCAAAAACGTTAGTGGTAGGGAATTTCATGAAAAAAATAATTATTGATCTTTCCAGTAAGCTGTAATAAAATTTCTAAAAAACTTTCCTGTTACGCCTCTTTTGTATCAAATATCGAATGTCAGATGTGTGTATAATTTAGAATAATTGAGCAATTTAAAAGTTAGTCAGTTGTACGCAAGCAGTAGTTTCCCAAGAAACATTCGACAGAAAAATTATAAAAATTTGAGGTAGATACAAGGAACTAATTCTAATATGCTATGTCTGCTTGTAAAAAAGGCTATGCAGTCAAAACCCTCACAAGCCTATTGATTATCTGTAAAACTATATAATTAAATTGTACACGTAAAAAAACAACAGGTCTAACGAGCCGGTGGGTCTGCCGACAAAGTGAGTCTAACGAGACGGCTCCATTTAACTATCTGATTGCTAGACGCCGGATGCGGAAAAAACAAATAGTAGATATTTGCATAGAATATGTCATAAGCGGTGCCAGCCGAATAATTACTTTTGTCGTCATTCATGTGTCCACAGCAAAACTACATGCTCGTACATATATCACCAATTTGCCATGCAAATTTTGCATGTGGGTACATAGTACATGCCTAACTGTCTATGTACATACTCGTGTGAATCATTGAATGTGCAACCAATAACTACGATACCAATTAAAATCCTCTCACGTGAAACAAACTTTTAATTTATCACCAGTGCTTTTGAAACAATAAATCTCAATGCAAACATGAGGATTTGGTAGGTTTTGGCCCCAAAACGCTGTTTTTATATAAAGTCACAAATTTGGCGCATCTATCTTCTGTTAGATCTATTGTTATTAAGAATACAATAAAAACAATAAATGAAGAAATTCATTCGACTCTCGGAAATAATAGTCCAAGTGGATTTTATTAAAGACCTACAATATCCATTAGAATTTGTAAGATTAACTCAACAACCTAACGATTGATTTCAATACAATAATATTTAATTAGATAAATCATATTTAAATAAAACTTTTGTCAAAACAATTGTGTTAGCTTATGTATACAGTAAGCTATGCTCTCAAAACCGCCGAACTTTGCGTCGCCACCACAGATTACAGATTTTTGTTCTTTTTAATTTGAAGAGTACCGAATAAGTATTAAACTTTTCGTGCTCTACTCTTTAACTATATATGTTTTTCCTGTTTCCTAAAAATCCGCCCTGCATTCTTAATTTAATTTTCTTCCAAATGCCCGCCCAATAAACTATGCATTTTAGCCATTGTACACTCCATATAATTTAATGTTTGGGAGCTTTTTGGAAACCCCGAAAGAAAGGCACTTAAATTTAATGTATTTCAAAATTTTTCAAGAAATAGCCTGATAATTTTATGCTTAATAAAATTAGATTAATAATCAACTTTTTGTTCTCAAGATATCAAGTTAAATGTTAAAAACTTTCAAAAATCTTCATTGTACGCTGGAAATGACGTGCAAAGTTTATTTTTAGCTCATAAATCACCCAGAATTGACAAAATCGGACATTATCGGTATCCTATCTTATTCCCATAAATTTTGGCACTACTCTGCATACTATCCGTCGTTAAGTTGTCTACCAACCATAGATGAGCGTTACCAAAACTGAGGGCTGCAAGGTTTTTTCATTGGTCAAAAAATGGCCTTACAAATGGAGGTATGGCGGAAAAACACATTTTTCAACGTTTCTCATCGAGAGCACTATCCATTGGCAGCAAAAAATTGGGAAAAAATGAAAAAAAATTTTAAAAATTGAATTCTGCAGTGTATTTTGGTTTCTGGGGGGAAGGAGTAATTTGGTTTATGTGGGGTATAATTTCCCAAACCCCCACGCCTAGGTGTGCTCCCAATATATTATATTCTTCCATTTTCTCTTTCTTAGTTTGTTCAAAGTTCAGCAATGTTGATTTGTATTTCAATACTTTTCACGAATAAATGAACTTTTCCGCCAATCTATCCCCACAAGCGTAGCAACAGGATTTCACGTTCAAATGCTCAAAAAATGTCTTCAGAGGCGTTGCCAAGATTTGGCTTCGGAGGCGCATACACAACACTACTTTTAATGAATGCTTTGATATTGAACAGTAACACGCGATGTATAGTAAGATTAAGTTTTTCGACGTTTTTAGTGCATCCTAGCTGATTTATGGGTTTCTGTAGTCAAAAATACAAAAAATTGTGAAGCGTCAATAAGCGCAGAAAATTTTCATATTTTTACCGTTTTCCCCCAGAATTTACGGCGTTTTTCATTGACAAACTGAAAATTATGAAGGCTCAAAAGACCCAAAATTTTAATCATTTTTTCCGCCCTTAACATTTTGTAGCTCTGTTAATACTAAAAGTCTGACAAAGCAGAAAATTGTTAAATTCGTACGAAACTATATTAACATAATGCCATAAATTCAATACTTCTAAAAGGAAAACTTTGATTTGCTAAGCGGGGCCGTATTCACAAGGCGATTCGGCCTTAATCGATTTAAGGTCTTAAATCGATTATACTAAATCGAGATTTAAATCGATTTATGGCAACGACGGGTCAAGGATCCATTATTTTACAAAGGCGATTCAACAATATTTTAACTAAATCGACTTAAAGTGCATAAAATACTGTCTGCATAACAAGAGATAATGAAGGAACAAACAAAAAAAAAAACATATATATATATATATATATATATATATATATATATATATATATATATATATATATATATATATATATATATATATATATATAATTACTCAATTTACTCTACTCTACATTACTCGCGCACAAAACAAGACTATATAGAATTTAGCAAAATGAGCTGCAAAAAGATGAAATCGGATTGCTTTTACCGTGTTTCAAAAGCCAAAGAAATGCTGTCCCACATTTACATTGTTATATTTCTGTAAGATAGTCTGCGTCATTTATTCATAAGTTTTTTATCGGATTTTCGTTTCCATTTTGGCTCATTTTGCCGATAAAACTTGAACACCCACTGCGATCATCCCAAAGTGCAAACAATAAATAAAAAACTCGATTCTGCTGCCACTCCAACAAACCCCTTCATGCCCATGTGTTATTAAGTACCATCACCCTTAATTACAACGTTGCCCTCGAATGTACATATAATTTTCCGTCAAACTACTGACGGATAGTCAATTTCTTATAAAAGTATCAATGCGAATAGTATGTAATGCATGCAAATACAACAAATGAATGGCAAATCAAGAAATTTGAAAACCGCGAACGAAACATAATTTTCTTAAAACGTCAAAAATATATAAAAAATAGCCATCGTATTCCGAAAATGATGTGTTTCAAACATATAAAAGATTCCAAAATGTTCTGTAATAAAAATCCTTAGAAAAATATTATGAAAAAATGAAGAATGTTTATAAAACTATAAGCCGGGAAGAAGAAACAGGATCCCCGTGCTTGTGCAATGAAGCTAAGCTATACCATTTGTCCGGATGATCTGTTTTCAGGTCAGTCTGCTCCATATATATGTTTTAAAATTTTTGACTACTGTTTTTCTGCACGTTCTGGGAAAAAGGGCATTCAGTTTTAAGAGCTGAATAGTTGATTAAGGTTAAAAGGTTAAAGACGGGCTTTTTCACCCATTTCTGGGCATTGCCCTTGCGTCAGAGACGTGTTTCTCGCTGAAATACCGCAAAGAGTCGCGACCACACCTGGGCGTGGGGGGGGGGTTTGGAGGGGGTATGCAGCCCCCAGAAACAAATATCCCACCCCCAGGAAATCAAAATACCCCTTCCCAGAATTCAATTTTTGAAAATTTTTTCGGTTTTCGCAATTTTTTGATGCCAGTGGATAGTGCTTGATGAGAAACGTCGAAAAATGGTGTTTTTATCGCCCTACCACACCATTTTAAGGCCATTTTGACCTTCAAAAAAATCTTGCACCCCCCAGAATTTTATTTACTGCCCACGTATGGTCGCGACTCCCAGGACTTAACCTTCTGCACAAGTGCAGCTTCCCATTCATCGACCCCAGAGGGATGAACGGCTGGGTTGACCTGCCGAAAAGAACTGCGTCAACGTGGTTTCGGACCTAGAACCTTGCGATTTTAGGTTTAACTGTTAACCACTTGATTAACAATTTGGTACAAAATTCTGATTTTTGTCGAATATTTTTTAAATTTAAAATTGGACGAAAATAAACCTAAAACCACACGTGGGCATAGGAGCTGGGTTTGGGGGTATGCACCACACATGGGCGTAGGGGGAGGTTCGGGGTGGCAAAACCCCAAAGTTGAAATACCCCCCCCAGAAATCAAAATACCCCCAGAATTCAAATTTTGAAAATTTTTTTGCTTTTTAGCGATTTTTTGATGCCATTGGATCGTGCTCGATGAGAAACGTAACGTCGAAAAATTGAGTTTTCCACCATACGACCACTTTTAAGACCATTTTTTGACCTTTGAAAATTTTTCCACCCCCCCAGAAGATCGGTGCTGCCTATGGTATGCACCCCAGAAGTTGAAATACCCCCAGAAACCAAAACAATCCCCCAGAATTCAATTTTTGAAATTTTTGTGTTTTCGCAATTTTTTGATACCAATGGATAGTGCTCGATGAGAAACGTCGAAAAATTGTGTTTTTTCTACCATACGACCACTTTTAAGACTATTTTTTGACCTTTGAAGAGCACTTTCCCATCCCCCACCCCAGAAGTTCGGTGCTGCCCACTATGATCATGCACCCCAGAAGGTCAAATATTCCTCCCCAGAAACCAAAACAATCCCCAGAATTCAATTTTTGAAATTTTTTGTTTTTCGCAATTTTTTGATACCAATGGATAGTGGTCGATGAGAAACGTCGGAAAATTGTGTTTTTCGCCATACCACCTTTTTTAGGGCAATTTTTTGACCTTTGAAAAATCTTGCACCAGAATTTTCTTGCTGCCCACGTATGCCCCCACCGGAATTTTGTTGCTGTCCAGTGCCCACTTATGCATGACGGCCTGTTTAAGCTAAAAAAAAAGCGAATAAAAGACAATCGGTGGAGAAACGTATTTAATAAAAAAGGATATTTATTGTATGCAGTACGAATTCAGTTTACATTTTTGAATTTTATTCAACACGCTATACATTTAACATTTTCAAAAATATTTTATTTTTTACTTCAGTTTACGTAAGTGCTGTGTATTATTTTACGTCCCTTCTCTGCTACTAAATATGATGGCATTGTGATCCCGAGCCAAAAGTGATTTTAAACTTTCGCTGACAGTCTGCGCTAGTTCCAGATTTACACAGAAAAGGTAATTATCGTTATTATTTTAATTTTAGTTTACATTATAATTGTTTACACTATTATTGTTTACACCGGTGGAATTTACGCAGGAAGTGGGCCTATCCTTGCTGCAAAGCTGTTTGGAACTGTGGCTGGCTAAATGATCCGATTGCCCTCATTTATTCGTCAGCACTCATTTCTATTCGTTGTTATGGTCATTAAACGCGACACCTTTATTGGAATATCAAGTAATAATTTGGCGCGCGTGCGCTTCTGAGTAAATAAATAAATAAATAAATAAGGTAAAAATAAATGAATCTAAAATAAATAAATAAAACCAATGAGAATTTGGCAATAGGAGATATGTATGCACGCAGAGCACGTAGCTGGTCGTCCTATTTTGGGGTGACCACATCAATTTGGGGGACTAAGCCAAAAATATACAAAATAACGTTTAAAAAGTCCTATTTTTCGATTTTTCCGAATTTTGGGGGTCGGAAACCCCCCCCCAAATACGTGCTGCCGGTGTATGCAAGTCGGATAAAATGATTGGCGACTTTGGATTATGGAGGAAAAACAACCGATCGTACGAATTAGGGCTAATTTTTTCCATGTGCCTTGTGCTTCCGACGAAACGCGTGTTTTTATGGTGGGCCAGAATTTTTCGATCGCCCAAATTTTTTTTTAGTGAGCAAAATTTCCGGATTGATTCGTCAATTTTTTTGTTACGTCAGACGCTCGAAGTGGTCAAGAGAGGAAGACTTTATATTTTTGTATCGATTAATCGACGGCTTTATCGATTGCACTTACGCCAATCAAGTAGCTGGTCAAAATCGGCTTGCCGTCAAAAGAGTTATAGAACGCTCTAGCGAAGTTAGTGCGAAATTATCGTATATGAGTCGCGAAACGCAAAGGAGTGTAAACCATACATGATCTTGGGGAGGGTTTCACCCCCGCAGAATTATTTTTCACCCCCAGAATTGGCGATTTTTCAAAAGTTTTCTAAACTTGCCTGAAAATTGGTGGAAAAAGTATCTTTTCAAAGGTTTTTGGCTATCTATTTGCTCAAAATCGCCCAACAAACGCTGCGCCATATATTCATGTTTTAAGCGATATATTGGTCAATTTATTCGATTTTTTCGAAACTTTTTCATGATTTTATGCTCTAGACGGGTAGAGTATCGTCAGAAACGCCAAAAAAACGATGCTTTCAACGCGTATCGGCAATTTTTTGCCCAAAAAAGGCACTTTAGGTTTTCACCCCCCCCCCCCAGAATTCCTATGCTGTGCATGTATAGTGTAAACTAATTTTTCTAATTTTTATAAATAAAACGTATTCGCAACGAACGGAAAAATTTGTAAATAGAAAAATTTAAAAGTTCAATTTCACATGGAATTTTTAATTTTAACTTAAGCCACTTTACCAAAATTTAATCTAATTTAAAAATTTGAAATTTTAAAATAAAAATCTGATTCGTCGGTTCAAAAGACTGATGGCTTAGTTTAAACAACTGAAAGGCGTAAGATTTTTTGCGAAGGAGTCGTGGAAAATCGATAGCCACTTTTTTTACATACCATCAAAGGCAGGATATTAGATAAGCTAAATGCGATTTAAAGAAATTTTTTTACTTTGCAATGCTTTATAAATTTAAATTACCTGAAACTTGGGTTTATTTATAAGTTCGGATTAGGTAAATTATTTTAAATAAGATTATTATTTTAATTATTTTATTATTTTATATTATTTTAAATATGATTATTTTAAATTTATTAATATTTTAAATAATATTATTCAAAATATTACATTGTCATTTTAAATAAGATTACAACATCATCTTAATGAATCGCTTTTTGTTATTTTAGATTTACCACCAGTACAAAAAGGGTTTCTGGATTTTACGGCCGAACGACACGAAAGAAGCTTATGACTACGAATTGAATAAGTACGTACGTAAACGTTAGAAATGCGCTGCACCCTAGTTTATTCAGTAGACTGTAGCTACAGTATGCTTTTAAAATACGTCTTAACATAGTTTATTTGGCCCACCTTTGTAAGTCTCATAAATTTTCCAGTTGTACCCATTGGTGGGCGGCACCGAAATTCTGGGGGTGGGGGTGCAAGATTTTTCAAAGATCAAAAAATAGTCTTTAAATTGGTAGAATGGCGGAAAAACACAATTTTTCAACGTTTCTCATCGAGCGCTATCTATTTTCATTAAAAAATCGCGAAAAACGGATAAATTTTAAAATTAGTTCTGGGGGTATTTTGGTTTCCGGGGGGGGTGCACACACACAAACCGCACGCCCACGTGTGTTTGTATCGTTACAGTTATAAATTTAATGACTTGAAATTTTGGTTGGGTGTCTCCGGCCATTTGGGCGGGGGGGGTAATAACCTCCATTTTTGGGCGGAAACAGCTGAAATACAAAAACACCTAAGAACGGCAAAAGCTTCAATATTTCCCAAAAAGGGTGGTAGAAGCTTTTTCTGGCTCTAGGGGATGGGGGACGACCATCTTTGGGTGGGGATCCCCAACCCCGTTTTGCGCTAACGATTACGGCAAATTAAAAATCCTTGCCTATGACATAGCCTATGATACAGTACCGGTCGGTGGCAAAAATATTCGCAAATTTTTGGGAATGGTTTGAATATTCGCAGCAAGGTTTGCAGTGGTTCGCAGTTTTATTCGCTATTCGGTATCCCTTTAATGTACTCATTTCTTTGTTTGGCTTGTAAAAGGGAATGGTCATAAAACGTGGGCCTGACATACGTACATTGTATGTACACGTATGGATTACTGTAGCACTGCAACGTTTATTGCACTGTAACCTCGACAACGGCTTGCTCGGTTACGTACATACCACCTCTCAAAGTGCAAAAAAAATTACGCACAGGATGGCGCACTTAAAATTTTGATGCGTAATATCAATGCGTAAAGGTTAACTGCATCATACATGCAAACTGAAGTCACAAAACTGATGGTTTTATTTTCGACAAACAAATGTACACACTTGAAGAGAAAAAAATTGTTACAGTAACCCGAAAATGAAAAACGTCTATAAAAATAAATCGATGAATTGGATTTGGACAGAAACACATAAGAACATCCTAATTTAGAATAGCAGGTGGTGCATGCAATGCACTAACATTGTTCTCTGTTCAATCCTGATTCATCAATTCAATTTTTAAGGAAACGCGGTATGTACGTCTATTTTTTCCGGAATAACAAAGGTTTGAAAAATGCACGTTACATATAATTGAAAAGAGCAAGGTAATCCAAATTGTTACAAAATGGTCGAAAAACAAAAATAGGTACATGCTTGCATAGAAAATAACGACCTGACATGCGTGTGCGTGGGGAATTTTCTGGCTATTTCTGACAACTGCTCGACCATGCTTAACCACACGTGGGCGGGAGGTCCCCAAAAAATTTTTTGTACTCCTCCCAGAATTTGGTGGGTGGTGGGGTGAGAAATTAATACATTTTCTTGAACCAGCAGCTAAAAAAATTCAAAAAACGACTTATGCAAACTTAATGAGAAATTTGTTTGAAAATAAGCCCACGATATATTTTTAGCCTTCATTTAGGACACTTGGAAAAAATCGATGAGTAAATTATAAAAAATAATGCTTCAGCTATCAAATTCTATGCAAAAAGGTGCATTTTTGCAATGCTTCTTGTATTTTTAGGTGCATTTTTACATTATTTTGCATGTTTTTCCGTTTTTCGCGTGTGCTAATGGTGCTACTGAAATTTTTTTCCTTAGCACAGGTGCTAATGGGGGTTGTGCTACAAAATGCTGGCGGGTGACAGGCTATAGAATATCGGCCATCTTTCTCAATAAAAAACAACCAAGTCACAGAAAGCGTGAGGAAATTAAAAAACTTGCCCAAATTGTACGAAAAACGGAGATCTTTTTCATCTGTTTCACCCATTATTATTAGTTTGTCGTTTGACCAAGATCTTTTTGTGCGCAATTACAATTTTTGAAAAATTTGAATTACCGAATCAGAACTGAATGATGAACGTACAACTCGCGTATTGTCAGAAGCGTCCCCTGCACAATGTACATATTCGTAAATTTTTGTGCGTTTTTTATGCATTAAACAGGCTTTGTTAGGATTTTCAAATTAATTAGTATGGACAGTGTAGAAAAATATCTTGGTTCACTCGACCGGGCATATTATGAGTCAGTCATTTTATTTATCCGACCATTTTTGACGTTCTGACCAAAAAGCCACTTTTTTCCAAAGCATATTTTTGATTAAATAGTCTGCTTTTAACTGCCCCAAAAAACTATTTTCTTTTTCACTCGTTAAATTTGTACAAAAGAAATCTTAGCAAAACAATTAAATAATTAACTTATTCAAAACAGCGGTATTATTTTGCATTCTGTTTTGTGGCGAAAGACTGGATCTCAAGTATACCACATCCACTTTTATTAATTAATGCACGTGGTACAGTGCACGAAATACCTACATATGTTGCTTTTGTACAGTACTGAGCTGAGACGGTCGAATTAGTTACTGCGGAACTAATGGGCATCTGCTTATGTAAATAAATTGTGCATTTGACTGTGGTACACACCCGATCACAATACTGTTGGCTTGACCAAGCAGACTACGGTATGCGTCGTACGTACATATTAAACCTGCGTGTTCGCCAGGTATACCCTCAGTGCAATAAAACAAAAATGTGACATGTGTACTGATCATAAAACAGCATCCCAATTTTTAAGCCTCTGCGAACCTTTGAGAACCATTCGCAAACCGTTCCCGAACGTCCCTTGTGGGTTAATTCTGGCCGGTACCGCAAAAAACCTGTTTTGGCCGTCTTTAAAATGTGCTTCAAGAATTTTTCATTTTGTGGGGACCCTTGTGAGAAATGAATTTTTTCGTTCGGGGGGCAACTGCCTCCCTCCTGGCTATGGGCCTGTATGCCAACACCGGGGACGTACGAAGAAGCGGGAAGAGGATGTGGGACATCCAAAGAACTTGAACACACATATGTAACGAGGAAGTGGGACTAATGCCATTAAACAAAAGTAATCATCTATAGCTGGCCGGTGTCACACCTTAATAATGTCAAACCGGACACTTTTGGTGCCTTAAAGTGTCCGGGCTATATTAATGTGCATAAATACAGAAGAGAACATGGGATAAAGTGAAAATCACATATGGGGGCATAGGACCATCAGTCAATTAAGAATATTAATTAAGAATTAATTAACTCATTATAAATGATTAATAGATTAAGAGTTTAATTAATTCATTAATTAGGAGCTAATTAATTAATTAGTATTAATAAAGTAATTAATTATGAAGTATAATTATTGAATAATTAATTAATTAATTATGATTACTTATTAAGAGTTTAATTAACTAATTGAGAGTTAATTAACAAATTGAAAGTTTAACTAGTAATTAAGTAAATAACCAATGCTGATCACTAATCAATTAAGACAATTTATTTAACCAAATTTCGATTATTTAATTAAGAGTTCAATTAATTAGGAATTAATTGATTTATTAAGGTAATAATAAAAAGTTATTAAAAAATATAAAATCTAAAAATTTATTTTAAAAAAATTAATGTAACATAATTCAAAATTAATACATATAGATCCCAAAATTCTATTTTTAGTAACATTTTTGACAATTTTTGGTGATTTCACCCAACAACACCACCAAAATTTTATTGCTGCCCATGTATGCTGTCTATGAGTTAATAAACCAAAAATTAATCTGATGAGAAACGGTTAGGGCAGGCGGCAAAGTAAAACTCCAAAAGCTGAGTCGAGTATCTACCTAATGTAAGTGAGGAACGGCACTTACACGCTCATCGAGCTCTGAGCTGTTTAGCTATTATTTTTGCGCTCAAACCTGTAGG
>JAVLUZ010000024.1:94135-144306 GCA_036768485.1 Mermis nigrescens | reverse complement strand
AGTCGAACTTGCTTAATGCGTACACCCAAGGGACCAAGCCCTTCTGTATGCATTATCCGAGTGCACGCATTATCCGAATACCCCAGATTTTTAACGAGGAATACACTATTATGCGATAAAATCATTTTTTAAGAAAAATTCAGCAATACAAGTCTGCTTTAACATATTTTCACACTTAAAGTCACAAAAAAATTTTCGATATCATTCATTTTGCTGAATATTTTTGTGTCACAATTGTCCTCTGCCATTAAATTCGAATGTTCGATATACTCAGTTAAAAATCCTGATAGCTCGGAACCGTTTCTGTTACTCCTAGATCGTCCAGGTCACGAAACTGAATATTATGCACATTTAAAAAACAAACAGGCGCAACACTCATCTCAATGTGCCTAAAGTTTTCGCATAAACACAGAACTTACGGTGCTTTGTCAACATTTTTAAATTTGTCCCCAGAGAAACTTTGTTTTTTGGAAAAAGCCACGACCAATCAAAAATAACAATTCGCTTAAGGCTTGATTTCCCTAAAACTTTAGAATTCTAAGCTTTTCAAAGAAAGCTAAAGATCCAGACTAAAAATTATACACATTTGAGATAACAGGCTCGCACAACACAGAAGTCAATTTGACCAAAGTACTCGTATAAACACGGAACTTTAGTAGAAAAAGAAAATGTATCGAAATATAAAATGATGCACATCAAAGATAGCAGAGAGACGCAAACATTTAGAGCTGATCGCATTATCTGAAGTGAAAAAATACACGCTGTATGCATTAAGCCGGGTAGTTTAACATGCAGGCATGGGCCCATAGATGAAATCGGCTGCACGCATTAACCGAGTACGCATTATCCCATGCTATTGCCTTATGTTTTACATGGCCTTTCGGTCCGGACCACGGTTTTTTTAGCACGATGCTAATAAAACTTGCCTCGTGCTAATGAAAATTTTGGTCATTAGCACGGCGTGCTAATGAAAATTTTTGTTAAAATTTTTGTTAAAATAATGCATCTTGCAAGTGCATCTGAAATCGCTAAAATAAAGTTTGCACTTTGTGCATAAACGCCTTAGCACAATCACCTCCCTGCATTGACCATTACAACTCGTTCGTGCCAATTTTATTACAGTGATTCAACGTTAGTTTTCCTCGTCGTAATTTTCACTAAATTGCAGTAAATCCGGGTAACTTAAATTTCCGTCGCCTTCTGATCCGTGTGCCGTTTCTTCTGCATACTTTGTAGCTGTATTACTACTAGCCGACGTTTGATTCTCAGAATTTCTAGGATTTTTAAAATAGCTAGTTAATGATTTTTGCGACATCTGAAATATACTTTATTCTAATGGAGGTATTTTGATAAGCGGCTACAACCTTTTTGAAATTAACGAATTGGAATTGAAAAATAGATTTTTACTTCAAACAATGTCATGAAACGTTTATTCAGGCACGTAGCTGTTGGGGGATTGGGGGGACATGTCCCCCCAAAATTTTGAAAAACTGGAGGAAAAATTAATTGTTTATGCAATTTTTGGCTGTTTTTGGCCTTTTTGGCGTTTGGTCCCACTGAAAATAAGTTGCCCCCTTCAAAAAAAATTGGAGGGCCAGCTGCGTGCATGCGTTTATTCTACATCTTCCTGAATTTTTGCGCGTTTCTCATACACTAAACAAGCTTTTAGGCTTTTCGAATCAATCGGGATATTGTAGAAAAAGACTTTGGTTCAATGAAAACACTAAACGTGTAAAATTTTATAGCAGCACATTTGTATAACAAAAATAGCACACTGAAGTGGCGATCAAAAGTAGCTGAAGTAGCGCGCAAAAGTTGCACGCTGAAGTGGCGCTATAGCAAAAATATTAGAACTGAGTATGCAGCACCAGATCCGATATTTTTTAAAATTTAAATGCAAACTGACTGTAAGCATTGCGCATATACAAAAATTACATGCCATGGAATTTGGCAAAGTGCCATCGGAAACTACGACGTGTGACCAAATGACATCACAAAATACAGTGTTGCTGTTTTCACGCACCGAAAACTTAGATGTGTGCACCAAATGCCATCACAGTATACGTACTGTGCTACTGTTTCCGCGCATACCATTGCACATTTTGAAATGGTGCCAAATTAGGGTATCTATTACCTGTAATTGTTAACCTTGCTCTGTAGTGCTGCACACTGAAACTTAATTAGAGAGGACGAAGTCGAGTATATTTTTCACGAGCCTTTTACTTATAGCATATACACTATTGTAAAACCTAAGATGGTAAGGGTCTTATATTTTTCACGCGCCTTTTACTTATAGCATATACTATTGTAAAACCTAACACGGTAAGGGTCTTATATAATACGGCATGCCCAAAACGCTGAGCACAGAGCTGTTAATGCGTGCAAGTTACACTTAATGTATACAATTTCACGCAAAACGCGCATTCAAAATACCAAGCACTAAACATAGCAAATTTTTTCCGATATTTGTTTTATCCCTATACAATACAGTGATAATGCACATAGGAAAAAATTTAGTGTGCTAACGCCGGCCGAGCCGTGCTAATGAAAAAATTTTCATTAGCACCGGTGCTAATGGGGGTCGTGCTAAAAAAACGCTGGTTTGGACCTAGCAACACACCTGGACAATGGATTCAACCCGGTTCAACCCGGTATCACCTGACGGCCACTCGGTATCACCTGTGAAAATGGCGAGTGTCACCTGAATTTTTTGTGAAAAAATGAAGATACATGCTGCAAAACCAATTTAGGATTACTAAAACATGTAAATGGATTATTTAGACATAGAGCCCAATCAGTAGTCCAACTAAACAACCAACCAACCAACCAGTCAGCCAACCAACCAATCAACCAACCAACTAACTAATTAACTAACTAACTAACCAACCAACTAACCAATCAAGCAGCTTATCAACCAACCAACCAATCAACCAACCAACCAAACAACCAACCAACCAACCAACTGATCAACTAACTATAAGTAACTAATTACATAAGTAAATAACTAACTAACTAAATAAATAACTAACTAACCAACCAATCAACTAACTTACCAACCAACCAAACAACTAAACAATCAACCAACCAACCAATTAACCAACCAACCAACCAGCCAACCAACCAAGCAACCAACTAACCAGCCAACCGACCAACCAACCAGCCAGCCAATCAACCAACTTATCAACCAACAAACCAACCAACAAAACAATCAACTAACCAACCAAACAACCAATTAGCCAACTAACCAACCAACCAACCAACCAACCAGTCAACCAACCAACCAACACCAACCAACCAACCAACCAACTAACCAACTAATCAACTAACCAACCAACTAACTAACTAACCAACCAATCAACCAACTTACCAACCAACCAACAAAACAAACAACCAAACAAACAACTAACCAACCAACCAACCAGCCAATTAACTAACCAATCAACCAACCAACCAACTAACCAGCTAACCAACCAACCAACCAACTTGCCAACCAACCAACAAAAAAACAATCAACCAACCAATCAGCCAACTAACCAACCAACCAACTAACCAGCCAACCAACCAACCAACTAACCAGCTAACCA
Source organism: Mermis nigrescens (assembly GCA_036768485.1). Lineage (NCBI taxonomy): Eukaryota > Metazoa > Nematoda > Enoplea > Mermithida > Mermithidae > Mermis > Mermis nigrescens. Next base: position 140,722 of record JAVLUZ010000024.1, on the reverse strand, counting down.
ACCAATCAACTAACCAACCAACCAACCCACCAACCAACCAACCAACCAACTAACCAACCAACCAACCCACCAACCAACTAACTAACCAACTAACTAACTAACTAACTAACTAGCTAACTAATCAGCCAACCAACCAACCAACCAACCAGTCAACCAATAGCAAACTAAACAGCCAACCAACCAACCAATTAATTAACCAAGCAATCAAGCAAACAATCGACAACCAACGAACTAACCAACCAATCAACCGGCTAACCAACCAACCAACCAACTCACCTACCAACAAACGAACGAACCAACCAACCAACCAATTAATTAAGCAAGCAACCAACTAACCAACCAACCAGCCAACCAACCAGCCAACCAACCCACCCACCCGCCAACCAACCAACCCACCCACCAACCAACGAACGAACGAACCAACCAACCAACCAACCACCAACCAACCAACTAAACGACCAACCAACTAAACAACCAACAACCAACCAACCAACCAACCAACCAATCAATCAACCAACCAACTAACCAACCAACCAATCAACTAACTAACCAACCAATCAGCCAGTCAACCAACCAGCAAACTAATCAGCCTACCAACCAACCAACCAGTCAGCCAATCAACCAACCAGCCAACAAAACAACCAACCAACCAGTCAATTAACTAACCAACCAGCCGACCAACCAGTCAACCAGCTAGCAAACTAAACAGCCAACCAACCAACTAACCAAACAACCAACTAACCAACCAAACAACCAACTAACCAACCAACCAACCAACCAACTGACCGACCAACCAACCAATTAGATAACTAACTAACTAACTAACTAACTAATTAACTAACTAATTAACTAACTAAGTGACTAGCTAACTAAGTAACTAACTAAGTAAATAACTAACTAACTAACTAACTAAACAACTGATGAACCGACTTACTAACCAACCAACCAACCAAACAATCGACCAACCAACAAACTAACCAACCAACCAACTAACCAGCTAACCAACCAACCAACCAATCAACCAACTAACCAACCAATGAATCAACCAACCAACCGATCAATCACTCAATCAATAAACCAGCCAACTGACGAACCAATCAACCTTTCATCCTGGAATTTTCTTCAACTTTTCAGCTGAAAGACTACAAATGTTTTATACGCTTCACAGCATAAAAATACTAAAATTTCCGGCGCATGGCGCCATCAATTTAACAAAACTTACTTATAGCCGATTTCAATTTTCGACAGATAAAACTTTTCGGCAAATAAAATTTTCTGCATTTTTTATCACGCAAAAAGGTGCAAAAATCGAGTGCAAAAGAATAGAAATATCGAAAATTTTTTTACGCTCAGCACCAGACATACTTTCTTGAATTGCTTCTCTTCAGATAGTTGCAGACAGGGAAGGATTTAAGGGGGTGGGTGGCGCCCCCCCCCCGCCCTGCCTCTTATTGGCCCAACATACTTGGTGCGATAAAGAATGGATATGTAATTTGCAATGATTCCTGAACGTAAATGAGATTTCTCCAATTTTTCCTGCACCTCACGCCGGATAATACCTATTAATGACATTTATTTACTTTCTTGGCGGTCTAAAAGCTATATTTTCGCTCAAGAAATGAATTAAAACGATTTCAAGAGCAGAAACTGCTATTTCAGCATACTTTTATTCAATTTTCAATCCATGCATAACCTTAAAAAATTTTCGACGCTACGCATCAAATGCTACAAATACGGGAAATCGAGCAGTAACTCAAGCTTTTAAAAGTCCTTCCGCCTAAAATCCACGAATTTTCCGTAACTTTGCGCTGGATTTCCACTAGAGTCAACGAAATTTAATGATATTTTTCAAATAAAATTGTCGAAAACTTCAAAAAAATTTTAAGATATGTTGCTTTGAAAGCGATTTCAAATGAAAGTAGACGACGTAAAGCGCGGAAAAAAATGCCATTTGCATGTGAAGGGCAGTCGGATGTTTTAGCGAATACTTGTAGATGGACGAGGTGTTTTTAAGCGCTTCTCAGCAAGCCCTACACATTAAAGAAAAAATTAGAAAAAATATTATTTCAATTTCACTTGTCTTCAAAAATCGTGCCGTATAAATTGTCCGCACAAATGATTTCTCGACAAACATAAGGTCGACCCTGCTGAAAAATTGTTTAAATTGTTCTATAATCAATTCAGGTAGATTGCAAACAAAACTTATGTGGACAGTAAATAATTCTGTGAAGCGCCAGAAAATTTTGACTTATTTCTTCATTTTAGACCTAAAAATGGGCTCTTCAGAAGTTAAAAGTTATGCAACTAGCAATAAATTTGGCGCAAAGTGCCGAAAATTTTGGGCCTATTAGCTCAAAAGTATGCTGAAATCTATTTTGGCGATTTTTCAAATAGGTACGCTTCAAGAATTTTTAATTTTCCTCTAGGGACCCCTGTAAAAAATACTCGTACTTTCAAAATTTAGAAAGGGGGGACTAGTCCCTTCTTTCCCCCAAAGCTACGTGCCTGGTGAAGGCCATTTTTTGGACCAGTTTCGGCTGTTTTCGGACAATGGAATACAGGCATGCCTTCTTACGGAAGTCCTAGATCCGCCACTGGTTGCAGAATTAGTGTAAGGCTTTGAAATAGATTGTGAAAGAGTAAAGCGCTATATGTAATTCGTCTCAAGTCACATAACTGATTTTTTTATTATTACAAGCTGCAAAACTGAGCCAAAAAGGCCAAACGCTTTGAAAATTCGTGTCATCAAATAAAAGAGCTTCTCAGCGCATTATTTACATTCTCAAATTCGGGAGACTCTTCCTGAACTTAAATCCTGGATATGGGTCGGGTTATGTACCAGACAAAATTGAGGCCCACAAAAAAATTTTGGAGCAATTTTTGTTCAATTTACAAAGACATCTTGGGCAAAATGCCTAGTTTTGTATTCGGCAGAGATTTTTTCCGATCGATTAGGACTTTTTAGGACCGTATTTGTAAAAGACAAAGATTTCTGGTAGGACAAAATCAGTAGAAGTGTCAGAATTTCAAGAAATTTCCGAAATTTTGTCTGTTCGGTATGCATTTATAGCTGTAAACATTGATTGAGCAAATACAAAAACGTCAATGTTTTCCGGCACCTCGCGTCGATTACTGTGTTTTTCCTCTCTATAAAACTCCAGCATTGCGTTTAAAAGTTTGAATCAGCCAAAAGATTCAGGCACTTTGTTATAAAAGTTGTTTGCACTGTTTATTTATTGGATGACTAAACTTGACCTGAACTTATGATAAATATGTCAAAATTGTTTCGCACAAATTTGGCAATTTTTTGTTTTATCAGTTCACAAAACTTCAAAATTGTGTTAAGGACTGTAGAAATAATAGAATTTTTCGAATTTTCTAAATTATTTGTCAATAAAAAGGCCGCAAAATCTGCTTGAAAATAAATAAAAATATCAAAATTTTTTTAGCTCTTCTGTATTTTTCATCTTTAGAAACCTATAAATTGAAAAACTTTGGGGACCGTCTTCGCATTTGTACGAAGGGACCTTGTATAAAAAACACTGAATAAAGTTATGTCAATCGGCGCTGGCGGCAGGGCGTAAGACCTGCTACTGGGGCTTGGCATTCAAGGCTGAAGTCAAACATTGAATGCACATATTTCTTGCATTTCTTATCTTCAGAAAGGTGTCAAATTGAGCTTAACAGCATAAAAACGCACAAATTTTCCGACACTTTGCGCCAAATATAATTGCTGCATTGCTTATATACGGAAAACTGCAAAAGTGAGCATAAGAGAGTAAATGTATCGAAAATTTCCAGTGCTTAGCGCCAAATATAATTTCAATTGCATACATTCAGAAAGCTGCACAATTGTGCTTAAAAAAATAAAAAATCGAAAATTTCCGGCGCTTCGTGCAAACTATAATTATTGCATTGCTGTTTAGAAAGTTGCAAAATTTAGGTAAAAAGTGTAGAAATCTCAAAAATTTTCGGCGCTACACGCCAGGCATGATACTCGATTATTTATATCGAGAAAGATGCAAATTTGAGCCTAAGAGAAAAAAATATAGAAATGTTCTGGCGCTTCGCGCCATATATTATTTAAGCACTGTCTATATTCAGAAAGCTTCAAAATTCAGCTTAAGGGGATAAGGACGTCGAAAATTTTCGGCGCTTCGCGCCATAGTCTTATAATATGCACGTTTCTGCACTATTTGTCTTATAAGGCTGCAAAATTGAGTTTAAAAGAGAAAAAATATTTTAAAAATTTTCCTTCGCCATTGTTTAGAGCTCTTTGAGAAATGCTCAAAAATGCGTTTATTTTCGGCTATCTCCTAATGGTTTATATCTGACTTCAAAGTTTGCGATCCACTTTGGATCCTGGATACCGGGCTGTTTAGTCGAATATATTTTTGTACTGGGTTAAAGTTTTACAGCTGCTGTAAAAGTTCAGAGGACAAAAATCTACCGGAATTTAACCTTTACCTTATCAACTCTGAATGCCTCAAAATGAAGTCGAAGATATGGAAATGCCATAATATTCCATTAATGGTGCCGAATTTACTAATTTATTCATACGTCTGTTTTAATAAATTCCTAAAATTGAGCTGAATGGGAAATTATCAATATTTCTGCTGGATTTAATATTTTTATTTCCTGTTTCACATGAAAAAAACATTTAAAAACCTAAGCGAAGTTTGAGGATGATTAGGGCTGCAATATGAGTTTTATACTCGTATCTTCGTAAAAGCCAACATGTTGAGCTGAAAAGGATAGAAGGTCAAGATTCTTTGGCGCTTCGTGCCAGATGTAATATTCATTGATGTTTTAAAAAATAAGAAGACCAAAATTTTCCCGCACTATTTGGCAGATATACTTAATCATTACATTGTTTATTAATAAAGAGGCTGCTTAATTGGACTAAAAGGAAAGGGTACAAATTTTCCATAAGGCCAATTTTGTTGCGGTAGCTGTCATGTCCTTGAGAAATCTGCGTAATTGAGCTGAGAATGACAAAAAGGCCTAAACAAATTTTCCAGAAGTGAACTCAATGCAAACTCTAAAAACTATTGTTGTAAACAATTAGTGTATTGAATGATGATACTAAATGCGAGTAAATTGGGACGGATAAAACAAGCGCAAATAATGCATGCAGACTTGCAGAACGTTTCAAAAAAGTTATGAGGTGACATATTCCAAAACAACCCTTTTTCGAACCGGCAACCAACCATAATTTTTGGCCGCCGGTATCATGTGGAAGATCGGCCTTTGTCCACCTATGCCTAGCAATACTGTACGCATTATGCGAGAAAACGCATTATCCCGTGTACGCTTTATCGAAGTTCGACTGTACTATTTTGAGCGTTTAGATTTGACACTTTTAAAATTTTTATCGCAGATAAAATGTAATTTTGGAATAATATAATATTTTCATTTTTTAAATTGAGGATCAAAAAAAATTTACTTTTTGACGATTTGTTTACAGCCTGCTTCTGCTCGAGGAACTGGCGTACGTGTGGTTCACAAATGTGTTCAAGTACCTTACAATGCTTCTTTAATTGCCCAACAGTACGAACTTTGAGACATACATATTTTGATTTAGCGCACCTTTCTCTTCTCTTTTTCTGTTCTTAATTTTTCACTTATTCAATTTTTATTTATTTATTTCTTAAAATATTTGCTTTATTTAAATTTTGTTATTTTTTATTCCTGCTTGTCTTCCTTTTCTCTTTTCTCTTTCTTTTTTATTTTTCCGTTTTGTTGACTTCCTATTTGTATAGGGTGCCCAGATGTACTGATTTTATCAGGATTGTACTGATTTTTAGAAGCTCGTCCTGATTCTAAAAATGTCCTGATTTTTTCCTGAAATTCGGGTTCCCGTCCTAATTTGTCCCGAAATTTTTTAAAATTTTAAGATAATCATGCTGAACGTTAAATAAAGTATGTTGCGCTCAGTTACTTACTATTCATAAGATTGCTACTTTTCATTAAAGCTGATCAAATCAAATGAAATTTAAACCGCACTATCATCCGCACTGGTCAGAAATTAAATATGAAAGATTCATTATTTGATGAAACAAAATCGATTTCGATCGTCTATTCACTGCTTTTTGCACAAGGAACTTATTCGTTCCACAGCCGCGTTTGATGTAGGAATCGGAAAAATTACGCTAACCAGAGTTTTCAAATCAACAAATTTTGGTTTGAAACAAAGTAGACCTTTTTTATCAATCGGCAAATTATTTAATTCATCAGAAGAAGCTTCTAATAATGAGTGATAAAAAATGGTCCACTTTGTTTCAAACCAAAAAATTTGTTGAATTGAAAACTGTAATTAGCGTAATTTTTTCGATTCCTACATCAAACGCGGCTGTGGAACGAGTATTTTCCTTGTGCAACAAGCAGTGAACAGACGATCGAAATCGATTGAATGTTTAAACCGTGAAATGCTTGCTTCAAATTAAAATGATTCTTCATCGTATTGTGAAATGTATAAAAAGATTTAGGGTGACGAAAATGTGCTGAATCAGATATCGTCTAACAGTAAACACGAATACGTGTGAATTTGATGCTTTATTGTAGTATTAAACATTATTTTGAAAAGTGCTACTTTTTTCAAACGTCCTGTCCTGATTTTGGACCAAAAGTATCTGGGCACCCTATATTTGTAGATGCATGCGACCAGACATGCATAGCATGAGAATTCGGGGTAAGGAGGGGGTGAAATTTTAATGTGCTTTTTTGGGCCCAAAAATAATGAGTACGCGTCAAAAACACCGTTTTTGGTGGTTCTGACGATGCCTTTTCTTTCAAGAGCATAAAAACATTTAAAAATTTCGAAAAAATCAAAAAAAGTTGAGCAAGTTGAACATTACATAGTCAAAACATGAGTGTAATGGCGCGAAGCGCCGAAAATTTGACACTTTCGAGCAATAGTTGAAAACACTTAAAAACACTTTATCCGAATTTTATAAAATTTTTGGGAATTTTCGGAAAATTGCAAATTTTAGGGGGGTGAAAACGTTTTTGCGTTGGGTTAAAATTTTTCTGGGGGGTTTGACCCCCACACAACCCCATAAGATCATGTATGCATGCGACACCGTAAGAGAATGGCTGGATCTTCAAACCCGAGGGTAGGCCATTCCTCTGCCCTAAAATTTGAGCTTTTTTACCTTCCGGTTTTTGAACTAAATTACTATTGTCGGCTTTTTTAGGTTTTTGTTCTTTTTTGACCGGAAATATAAGTTGATTTATGCCACCGGTAGATTTATTAAAAATAAGATTAAATTTATTATTAAGATGCTATAAATAGAATCATGAATAAAAATCCGTTAACTTTGAAATTGATTTTATTTTTTATTCATACTCTGACTCATTGTGCACTTGTTATTATTTTTTTATTATTTATAATTATTTTTTGCTTTATTTTAATGTTTTACTCTTTTTACTTTCATCTAGTAACGTCGTGCTTTTTACTTGCTGATTCGCATGTACATTGCGTTTTAATCACATTGTTTTATGATCATATTTTACTATAATTTATTGTATACTTTTGTTTTCCCTTTTGAATTATTATCTCACTTTGTATTGCAATATTTATTTTGTATTTCGTTGACAGTTACATCGAAAATCCCTACCTCATCAGAGGCAGCAAATTCGACTTGCGGCTGTACGTTTATGTTACCTCATTCGATCCGTTAAAAATTTATCTGTACGAAGACGGCTTAGTTCGATTCGCCAGTGTAAAGTGAGCTTGGATTCGAGTGTAAAGTTGACTTAATTCTAGTGTAAAGTTAACTTGGATATTTTGGTTTATTTAGCTTACTTTTATTTCGTTATATCAAGCGGATAAATTATCCCTTTCATTAACTTTTACTTTCTCCTGGCTCTGGCTCTAAAAAATTTCCCGGTTTTATTTTTTCCTATTTTTTGTTTTTGTTTATTTTGTTTTGTAATATATTTTAAATTTTTCAAGGTATTCGCGTAGTTTAAAGTCCATCGCTAATCGACTAATGCACCTAACGAACTACAGTTTAAACAAAACGGTGGCCGATGACGAAAATATGCCAAATAAATCGGAAACCGGTGTAAAGTGGTACGCAGTTAGTTTACACTCGCTTTCTTTATACATAATTCATACGTTTTGAATAGTGTAAAGTATCGTACACAGGCCAATCGATAAGCTGTGGCAGCATTTGCGGTCTCATTCGCACGATGTTGAGCGCATAAAGCGAAGTATAGTCGATTTGATTGTCAAAGCTTTTATTTGGTAATTGAATTATTAATTAATTAATTACATTTTTATTAACTGATAAAGCGGAGTGTAGTCGATTTGATTGTTAAGACTTTTATCTGGCAATTAAATTATTACCTAATTATTTACTCATTAATTCATAAGGCGCAGTGTAGTCGATTTGTTTGCCAAGACTTTTATTTTATAATTAAATTATTAATTATATATTACTTATAACCATTTTGCTAAGCTTATTCTCCAAATTTTTTTCGTTGAATATTGCCTTTTTGTCATCACATTTTGACCTGTCTGCGTACGGACACATACGTGTTAAAGCCATGCAACATTGGAATAGGGTGCTTTGTTTGTTATTATCGACGCTAGAAGCTTAAAATTTAAAAATAATTAAAAATTTGAAGAACTGATTTCGAAAATTAAACTTAAAGTTGGATCAAAATCACTAACACTAATATTCAAATAAAGTTTAAACTACAATTAAAAGTTAATCAGGAAATTTAAGATTAAAACTATAAATAGAATTCAAACGGAGAACTGAATTATATAGACAAATCTGTTTTGAACTGCTATGGTTTATTACTCGCATTGAAAGACATTAACAAAGCAAAATCTGGGACGCAGTTACGTAAGCAAATCTGTTGAAAGTTGCTGCGATACGTCACTCAGATTAAACTGATAAACTCGTCTTAATCGAAAATTAAGGTCGCAGTTGTGTAAATAAGATTAATGTAAACTGGTCAGGTTCGTTCATTTATCGAACTAGTTTGCACACGTTAATTAACAATGACTAACTTAGCTGTTTAATCTACCTTCTCCTGTACCAATCGCGTTGTATACTACAAAGCTTATGCATTATTTAACGCTAGCTTTTATTTTACCGAACATATTTTTCGGATTTTAGCGTCTTTATCATGATTTTCATTTTGATTTTTTTCTTTTGTTTCAATAATATGCGTGGTTTAAACTGAGTTTACACTTTTTTTCAAGCTGTGATACGGCCGTAAACTCGCACATGCAACAAAATCTCAATTTTCCGTTCGTTTGCCACGAATTGTACGGCTTTGACGTGGTTTTAGACGAAAATTTGAAGCCTTGGTTGCTGGAAGTTAATATTTCACCCAGTTTGCACAGTTCGACGCCGGTCGATTCGCAGGTCAAGTCGCGTTTGGCGCGCGACGTTTTAAATTTATGCGGCGTTCACGTGCCCGATCAGCATCAGGTTCAATCGTCCGGCGTTCGGTTAAGCGTCGAGTGAGTTTTTTCTGTTTAAATTAAGTTTTTTAATTTTTATTGTGGTGTAAACTAGACATGCGCAGTACGAAAATTCTGGGGAAACCGAAAAAATTGTTTAAGTGTTTTTTATGGCTCAGAACGGGGATACGCGCCGAAAACATTAGTTTCTTTCTAGAACGTTAAAACAAAAATATCGAAAAAAATCGGAAAAATTAAGCGAAATATAGTCGAAAAACGATTAACTATATTGCGCGAAGCGTTGAAAATTCGACGCTTTTTGAGCAATCGGCAGGCTATACGCTTAAAACAACCCCTTCATACATAAATGTAACAGGGGATGGGGAAGCCCCCACCCAAAGTCGGACGTTCCCCCAATCCCGCCACAGCCAGGAAAATTTTGATCCCTATTTTCGAAAAAATCAAATTTTTTGGCTGGTTTAGGCGTTTTTTGGCCGTTTTTGACCAGAAGTTGAAGGTCACCTACTCCCCCCATCCATTTTGAGCCGTTACACGTAAGCCTTCATACGAATTCTTTGAAAAATTGCAGATTTAGCGGGGATGGAAGATGTTCTGGGTTATTAAAAAGCTTTTTCGGGGTAACCCTGCCCAACCCCGCTCCCCAGATCATGTGTTGTGCAAACTTGACTTCCTTTAAATCAATTGGTTTGAATGCGCGCAATGTCTTCTTTAAACTGAATTTCTCTTTAGGTCAATAGGCAAATTAAAGTGGCCTTTCCTTTTAGTTATTTCATCGTTTAAACGCGGCACGTTTTCAGATTATAGTCTACCTTGACGCTTTGTAAATTGATCGGTTTAAACTGCGCCCAGCTCTTAGCCTGAACTTAATTTCATTTTAATTTAATTCGCGTTTCAAACTGGCCGTCCTTTTAATCGAGTTCATTTTGGTCATTTGAATAATAGTGCAAACTAGACTTCTTTTCAATAAGCCGTTGTAAACTGGAGTCCTGCTTAGTTTAAAGTAAATTTCGTTTTAATTTCAATTCCAGTTTAGAGAAATCTTTGGTCAATTTTCTATTTAAAGATTACCTACTCAATAATATGTGTGTACTCGGCTAAGTTTTGCAGCAGCTCGTATTTAATATGGACTTTAAATTGAAGTACATATTGAAATCAAAATCGCATTAACTTTTCATTGTGTTTTCTTTATGTATTCAGCCCACTTTTTTCACTAATTATCAAAGCGGTAAAAATAAATTAATAACAGAAAGTCATCAATATGAAAATAAATAAATAAATAAATAAATAAATAAAAGGTAAATAAATTAGACATGCTGTTAGTATAAAAGGAACAAAAAGTGTACACATGTATATACACATGTACATAAAAAGCACACAAAATTATATTATGAGAAATTACGGGTTTTACGAGGCGCAAGAGTTCAATTAAAACGAGAGAAGTACGCAGGAGTTATAAAAAAAAGAATATATAAAATATACAAAAAAAGAAAAAAATGAAAAATATAAACAGCGAGCTATTAATCCTTACAGATTTATTTTTTTTACTGTATTTTTCTGAAGTCATTTTTTTGTTTGATTAATGATGATTTGATGCCAAGTTCGATTTATGGAACTAATTTATATGCATATACTTTTTTAGGAGAATTTTTTTTTAGACAAATATTATTTTTTTGGGATTCTTTCTTCATCTAATTAAATGCTGTTGTTTTTACGTTCACTTTTTAGAGTTTAATTTTGAAGACTTGTCGGAACGATGACAAATTATAAAATTTTTTGGATCATTCTTGTAGAAAGTAAACGTTCGCTTCAATTTTTTCCTGACATTTTTCACAGTTCGTCCTAGTTTTAAACCGTTTGATTTTTTTGGCAAATGTATATGTACGCATAAGCAAATTTTTTATGCAAATTTTTCCGGATAGCTTACTTTCGCTATGTTTATTTCTATTTATTTTTATTTGTGTAATTCTCATAAGTATAACTTATCTTATTTTTATTTATATCTTTTTATTTTTTTTATTTTTCTGTATTTCCATAGCTGTATCAAGCCGAAAAAATCGTTTTCGCTTAATTTCGCCGCGAAACCGCAACACGAAATGATCCTTTGCAATAGTAAAGAAGAGAGCGAAAAACGAGCTAAATACGTCAACGCCTTCAACAAAACGCAGGTGCTTCTAAGAATCTATTTTTTAAAATAGATTCGTGGTTTTTTAAATAAATTTTGGGTTGAATTAATTTTTAATTCGATCTACCTTTAGTTTAATTTAAATTTTAATTATGTTTTAAAGATTTTAATAACTTTTATATAATTTCTCGAGAATATTATGTAGTACCTACCTTGATCCTTATATTTTTCTAATGTATACATTCGAAATTTTGTTATCGGGCGGCGCTTTGAATCGGAGGAGGGTTTAAAGTTTCTAGGGGTCCAGAGCACACGTGGGCGTGAGGGGGGGTTTGGGGGTATGCACCATACGTGGGCAGCAAAAAAAATTCCGGGGGGAGGGGTGTGCAATATTTTTTGAAGGTAAAAAATGGCCTTAAAATGGGGATATGGCGATAAAAACACCATTTTTCGACGTTTCTCATCAAGCACTATCCATTGGCATCCAAAAATTGCGAAAAAACGAAAAAAATTCTTACAAGTTGAATTTTGGGGGGTATTTTGGTTTCTGGGGATGCATACCCCCCAAATCCCTTCCCCCACGCCCAGGTGTGGTATGCAACCCCCAGAAACCAAAATACCCCCCCCTAAAATCAGAATACCCCCCAGAATTCAATTTTTGAAAAATTTTTTTTTGTTTTTTCGCAATTTTTTGATGCCAATGGATAGTTCTTGATGAGAAACGTCGAAAAATGGTGTTTTTATCGCCATACCACCATTTTTAAGACCATTTTTTGACCTTCAAAAAATTTTGCACCCCCCCCAGAATTTTCTTGCTGCCCACGTATGGTCCAGAGGTATCGAAAAATTGAAGGCTGGGTGGGACTGGAAAAAATTTTTTTATGTTACACAACGAATTGTATTATTGACATAAAAAATCGCGAAAAATGAAAAATTGTTTCTGGCGGTCGATTCGCAAGGTTATTAAAATTTATTTTTTAATTTTTATAAATTTTATTAATAAATTTTTTAAATATTATAAAATGTTATCAAAATCTGAGGTGGAAAGGAAGATTAGCTGATTCGCAGCCTATCTTAAGTTACCTAATTAGTACATAGAATGTTTGATTTTTATTACAAAATTATAATTCTGTTTAATGCTTCGTTTGATTATGTATGCAAGCTTAGTTTCGTTTACTTTAAATTATTTTTCGTGTTCTATTTAGTACTTTGTTCGATGATGTTAGCTTGATTAATCTTTTTTTAAGCCTGGTTTTAATAGCGGTCGTGAAAAAATTCGGTCATTCGTATCGGGAGGGGTGAATTAGTTATGAAAAATGGATCTGAGACATGCACGAGCATACATTTAAATGGGGGAGGGGATCCCCTTCACCCCGAGCCAGAAAATTGTTCGATTACCCCATTTCTGGAAAAATTTAATTGTTTTGGCTGTTCTTAGGCGTTTTTCGGCCATTTTTGACCGAAAAATGGAGGTCATTAAACCTCCTCACTTAGGAATTGCCTTGACCCCCCGTCTAAATTTTGAGCCGTTACGTGCATTTCTCCCCCATTGCCCGGACCCCCTTAAACTTCGAGCCGTTACATGCATGTCTGTGATGGATGGTTAGCGTGGACAGACTTGAGCAAGTACTAAAGTGCTAAAATGACGAAAATAATGAAGTACATTCAATACGCTATATTTTATAGCATACTGTAACACTCGTGCGATCTAATAGTGATAAGAGTACATCGTAACCATACGTGAATTTTGGCAGCACCAAAATTCTGGAGGGGTGCAAGATTTTTCAAAGGTCAAAAAATGGCCTTAAAAATGGTGGTATGGCGAAAAAACACCATTTTTCAACGTTTCTCATCGAGCACTATCCATCGGCATCAAAAAATTGTGAAAAAAAAACAAAAAAAAATTCAAAAATTGAATTCTGGGGGTATTTTGATTTCTGGCGGGGGGTATTTTGGTTTCTCGGGGGGAGGGTGCATACTGCCATCTCCCCCCACGCCCAGGTGTGGATATGTGTGCGACAAATTTACATAATTTCTGTCTTTTGTGACACTGTGTTGGCTTTTTTTGTGAAAATTTCACTTTTTGTCGTTTTTGGCTCTGAATTTGATCATTTCCGCTGAAACTCTTCTTTTTTTCTTCTGAGCCCGACGTGACGTCTTGTACATATGTACATATATGTGTGTGACACAAAAATTTGAAAAATTATTTTCTGAATAAATGATAAATAGCTTATTTGAATTAGCTTAGTAATAACTAAAAATTATACCCCAAATTTCGCTTATACTCAATAATAAATAATATTGAATATTGTTCAGGCTTTTGATAGTTTTCTGGCCGACCGCGGTGTGCACTATGAATTATTTTGCTGTTTTATATGAATAATGCCTATACGTGTTCGTTTATTTATGTATTTGTGTAGTTCATTTTATAAATTTACGTTTTTTTATTTATTTTTTTATTTGTTTACTTATTTATATATATATATATATATTTGCAACCGATTCATTTCATTGGTCACAATTTTTATCGTATCGCTCGCAGAACACCGATCCGACTATAATCGACGATTTGACGAGCAACGATTTAAGATTATTGATTGATTTGGAAGACGAATTCGATAGGAGAGGCGAATTCCAGCGTATTTTTCCCACAACGAACACCACGCACTACTTAAAATATTTCCAAACGAGCCGCTATGCTAATTTGCTATTGGATGAGTGGATCAATCAATATTTCCATATAAGAGAAACAGGTCCGGTTTTTTGAACGAAATTTAATTCGCGAAACCGAGTTGATTCACTGTGTTGACGCAGTTCGCACAGAACCATAGGTGGGCGGCACCGAAGTTCTGGGGGGTGCAAGATTTTTCAAAGGTCAAAAAATGGCCCGAAAAATGGTGGTATGGCGAAAAACAAAATTTCTCAACGACGTTTCTCATCGAGCACTATCCATTGCTTGAAAACTTGCGAAAAAACAAAAAAATTCAAAAACTGAATTTTGGGGGATTTTGTTCTCTGGACTTTATTTTGGTTTCTAGGGGTGCATACTCTCAACCCCCCCTACGCCCAGGTATGCACATTAACAAAAATCTCGAAACAGTCAATTAACATACATAGTTTGCATAAGTTTGCTTTTTGCGAGAAACATCATCCGCGTATTTTTCTTAAGGGGAGTGTTTGATGATGCCAGTGTCTCCTCACTACTATACGACTGATAAGCAGCACGGGAATTTGGGGCACGTGTAGGGGGTGAAATTTTTATGTGCCGTTTTTGGGCTCAAAAAGGCGCATCGGTACATGAGCAGCAAAAAAATTCTGAGGTCCGATAGGGCAAAATTGCCAAAAATAACATCGCAATCAAACACGTGAAGGCTCGAAAATTTTGGGTGGGGGGTCCCACCCATAGGTGGGCAGCACCAAAATTCTGGGGGGTGAAAAAATTTCAAAATTCTGGGGGGGGGGGGGATAAAAAAATTTTTAAAGGTCAAAAAATGGTCTTAAAAGTGGTTGTATGGCAAAAAAACACCATTTTTTTACGTTTCTCATCAAGCTCTATCCAATGGCATCAAAAAATTGCTAAAAAAGCAAAAAAAAAATTTTCTGGGGGGGTATTTCAACTTCTGGGGGTTGCATACTCCCCAAACTCCCCCACGCCCATGTGTGGTCCCACCCATACGTGGTCAGCACACCTGGGCGTTGGGGGGTTTGGGGGGTATGCACCCCCCAGAAGCCAAAATGCCCCCCCAGAAATCAAAATACCCCCCCCCAGAATTCAATTTTTGAAAATTTTTTTCGTTTTTCCGCAATTTTTGATGCCAATGGATAGTGCTTGATGAGAAACGTCGAAAAATGGTGTTTTTATCGCCATACCACCATTTTTAAGGCTATTTTTCGACCTTCAAAAAATCTTGCACCCCCATCCCAGAATTTTCTTGCTGCCCACGTATGGTGGTCAGCAAGCAAATTCTGGGAGGGATTGCAAGATTTTTCAAAAGGTCAAAAAATGGCCTTAAGAATGGTGGTATGTATGCATAGGTGGGCAGCACCAAAATTCTAAGGGGGGTGAAAAAATTTTCAAAGGTCAAAAAATTGTCTTAAAAGTGGTCGTATGGCGAAAAAACACCATTTTTCGACGTTTCTCATCAAGCACTATCCAATGGCATCAAAAAATCGCTAAAAAAGCAAAAAAAATTTCAAAGTTTGAATTCTGGGGGGGTATTTTGATTTCTGGGGGGGGTATTTCAACTTCTGGGGGACGCATACCCCCTACGGCCATGTGTGGTGGTATGGAGTGAAAAAACAACATTTTTCGACGTTTCTCATCAAGCACTATCCATTGGTATAAAAAATTGCGAAAAAAACGAAAAAAAATTTAAAAATCGAATTCTGGGGGGTATTTTGGTTTCTTGGTCATATGATAAATATTGCCAATTTTGCAGCAGACATCCGGGCCAGTTTCGTCAAAATTTGCGCTCGTTTTTTAGGTTATAAGCACAGAGAAACATTGAAAAATGGTGTTTTTTCGCCATACCACCATTTTTAAGGTCATTTTTTGACCTTTGAAAAATCTTGCACCCCCCAGAATTTTGGTGCTACCAACGTATGGTTACAAGTGGTTCTTGATTGGCTTTGACTTTCAGAGTGTAGTGTAACTCTATGGATGACTAATTTAATTTGTGAGAAGCCTGAATAGGACATGACAAAAGAACTTCGAATTATTTTGACGAATGTTGGAACGGGTTGAATTATTGGATCTCGAAAATGCATGAAAAATGGTCAAAATAGGACGATTTCTTATCGTGCTCAATGAGGAGAGGGATGATTTTTCTTAGATTTTTTCGCGAAGACTTCCTACATCACACATGCAGACCTGGGGGTTTGGATCATACATGGGCAGCAGCACACCTAGGCGTAGGGGGAGGGGTTTGGGGGTATGCACGCACTCCCAGAAACCAAAATGACCCCCCAGAATTCAATTTTCGGAATTTTTTTGTTTTTTTCGCAATTTTTTGATGCCCATGGATAGTGCTCGATGTGAAACGTTGAAAATGGTGTTTTTTGCCATACCACCATTTCAAGGCCATCTTTGGACCTTTGAAAAATCTTGCGCCCCCCAGAATTTTGGTGCCGCCCACCTATGGGAAGCAGCCAAATTCTGGGTTGAGGTAAAAACCAGCACATATCCTAGCAAGCATGCCGAAAATTCAATTCTGGGGGTTTATCTAGTTTTCTGGAGGAGAGGGGCTTCAGATTCTGAGATGTTCACTCCCCTCTCCAACCCCCATGCCCATGTGTGCTCTGGATCTTACTCGCACATGGACAGGCGACAGCGTCGAAATTCGGGGTTCGAAAATTTCAATGGCCAAAAAAGCCGCAAAATTAATGATGGGGACATGTACATGGGTAGCAACCAAATTCTTGGGCGTCCGATGGGGCAAAATTGCCAAAAATAGCACCAAATATTTAATTCTGGGGTGGGGGTCCGCTGTATTCTCGGAGTTACATTCATCCAGACCCCCACGCCCATGTGTGCTGGGGATGTAAGAACTAAATTTTCGATGTTTTTCATCGAGTTCTGTCTATTGGCATCAAGTCGCTAGAAATAAGGAATTTTTTCAAAAATTTTATTTTTTTGGGAATGAGAATCCAGGCCCTGCGGTCCTTAGAATTTTTTGGTGAGTTCAAACACCCGTCCGCCAGGCCTTTTACTTGCTCATTACAAAGTAAGCCGCGCAAAACTTTACAAGGCCACGTCCACGTGTTTACAGTCCGCTTTAATGGACTTTGAAATCAAATCGTATTTTTATTATTTTCCTTGTCTTTTTTGTAGGCTTGGCGTTGATTGAATCATTTTGCGTGAAAAATGCGCATCTCATGGACATCGCAGCCGCATCTAAAGATTAGTTTTGATCAAAATTCTGATTGCCTTGCAAATTTAGAGTCTTTTCATTCAATCTTCTTTTTTGTCTCTGTTATCGAATTTTCCATTTTGTTAATTTTTCTTCTCTTGTTCACATTTGTTCTCTTTCGCTTGTCCATTCTTACAATTTTTCACTTGTTTATGTTCATTGTGTTTACAAATTGAGTAAATTGATCGGACTAAAACATTAGTATCACAGTTTTGCTTAGCATCTGGCAGACGCAAGTGCAGTTTTAAGGTTTTTCTGTCAACACTCATAAATGTTATTACGCGTATCGAAATATCGTCCAGCTCTAAGAAGAAATCATCAAGTTGTCAAAGGTTGTCTCCACACCTGGGCGTGTGAGGGTTTGGGGGATATGCACTTTAGGTGGGCGGCACCAGAGTTTTGGGAGGGGGGTGCAAGATTTTTTCAAAGGTAAAAAATGGCCTTAAGAGTGTTGTAATGCGAAAAACATCATTTTTCAACGTTTTTCATCCATTGGCATCAAAAAATGCGGAAAAAACGAAAAAATTTCAGAAATTGAAATCTGGGGGTATTTTAGTTTCTCGTGGGGCTGCGCCTGCATACCTCCATACCCCCCTTCCCCCGCCCAGGTATGATATGCACCCCCCCCTTCCCAGAAACCAAAATATCCTCCCAGAATTCAAATTTTGAACTTTTTTTTCGCAATTTTTTGATGCCAATGGATAGTGATCGATGAGACACGTTGAAAAATGGTGTTTTTTCGCTATACCAATACCATCATTTTTAAGGCCATTTTTTGATCTTGAAAAATCCCCCCGCAGGATTTTTGGTGCCGCCCACCATGTCTGAGCGTGGGGAGGGGTTTCGGGCTCAATATTCGAAAATTTTTTGATGCCAATGAATTGTGCTCGATGAGAAACGTTGAAAAATGATGTTTTTTGCCATACCACCATTTTTGAGGCCATTTTTCGACCTTTGAAATAATCTTGCACCCCCCCCTCTCAGAACTTTGGTGCCGCCCATACGTGGGCAGCAAGAAAATTCTGGGAGGGGGGGTGCAAGATTTTCCAGTACGTCAAAAAATGGCCTTAAAAGTTGTGGTATGGCGAAAAACACCATTTTTCGACGTTTCTCATTGAGCACTATCTATTGGCATCAATAAATTGCGTAAAAAACGAAAAAAACTTAATTGAATTCTGGGCGGGGTATTTTTGGTTTCTCGGGGGCGGGGTGCATACCCTCACGCCCAGGTGTGGTGCCGGTCACCTATAGTTATCTCCAACTCCACAATTTAATTCATTTATTCACGTACATTTAAAACCCACCCACCTTATGACTTCGCAAACCTCGCTATATCAAAAATATTACGAACCACACATAAGTTTAACACAAGGATTTCAAAGTAAGCACCTTCAACGGTTGAAAAAGTGCTGAAAAATTGATGGTTGAAACAACTTTTCGATATGACCTATCTACGACGGATAAAAAACTGTTTCAGAATTTTAAGTTTGTACATACATTGCGGAGAATCTACTTAAAGTGCGTTTCACATAAACTTGCGCCCTTGAACTTTTAATACTGAGCCAATTTTCCGTAATACCTTTAAACTTGTTCATATTTCCCATAAGCTCTCAGTTACATATGTGGGTCGAAATCATAGGTGGGCAGCAAAAATGGTCTTAAAAGTAGCCGTATGGCGAAAAATGCAATTTTTCGACGTTTCTCATCGAGCACTATCCATTGGCACCAACAAATCGCTAAAAAGCAAAAACAATTTTCAAAAATTGAATTCTGGTGGGGGTATTTTGATTTCTTGGGGTGCATACTCCACACCCACGTGTGGTCGAAATCCACAGAATGAATTCCCTAAATTTTATAAGTCCATTTCTGTCGAAGCGAGATATAATTCCGAAAGAGCTAATTACTGCAGCTATTTTTATTAAATAGCCTCAAGCAAGCATGTACAAGTAGTTTAGAATGATAAAGGCTTTATTGGTGTAAACAGAGCAATAGCAACAATGAATAAGCAACCGAAACCATTAATCATGACCAAAAAGAAGTAAAAATCGTCCTTTCGATAATCTGACTGCGATCTGAAATAATTTAAGAACCATTGATAAATGAAGAAAAAAGTAATTTTTAGAGTAAACTATACGCAGGCAACGATTGCACGTGGGCGTGGGGGTATGCATCCCCCCAGAAGTTGAAATACACCCCCCATAAATCGAAATACCCCCAGAATTCAAATTATGAAATTTTTTTGCTTTTTTAGCGATTTTTTGATGTTATTGGATAGTGCTCGATGAGAAACGTCCAAAAATGGTGTTTGTTCGCCATACGACCACTTTTAAGACCATTTTTTGACCTCTGAAAATGTTTTCAGCCCCCCAGGATTTCGGTGCTACCCACCTATGGCAACGACCTAACTTTGCAAAGGGAGGCCAAAATTTTCAAAACGGTGACGGGAAATTGACGGTAGAGGCGAAAACACAATTTTTCCACTTTTTTCTTCGTGCTTATCAATCAATATAAAAAATAGTAAACAGAACAGAAAAATTCCCAACAAATAAAATCCGGGGGCCCGTCTAGACCCCACACAAATAAGTGGTGTAAACCACACCTGGGCGTGGGGGTTAGGGGTATGCTCCTACCCAGAAACCAAAATACCCCAGAATTCAATTTTTAAAAATTTCTTTTCCGTTTTTTTTCACAATTTTTTAATGCCAATGGATAGTGAGTGCTTGATGAGAAACGTCGAAAAATAGTGTTTTTTCGCCATACCACCATTTTTAAGGCCATTTTTGACCTTCAAAAATCTTGCAGCCCCCCCCCCCCCCGCTCAGAATTTTCTTGCTGCCCACGTATGGTGTAAACTACCACGTTAGTTTATGAAAATAAATCTACAGCGTGGGAATTCTGGGAGAAATTTTTAAATGCTTTTTTCGGGCTCAAAAACGGAGGACGCGCGTTAAGAACATCGTTTTTCGGCGTTACTGACGATGCTCCACCGTTCTAGTGTGTAGAAAACCAAAAGATTTAAAAAACAATGCAAAAAATTCGAATATATTGGAGCAAATATAGTCAAAAAGAGTACATGCGCACGTGGGCGAGGGGGGAAGGGTTCGAGGGTATGCACTCCCCCCCCGAACGGACGAATACCCCTAAAATTCAATTTTTGAAATTATTTTTTCGTTTTTTCGCAATTTTTTGATGCCAATGAATAATGCTCGAAGAAAAACGTTGAAAATGGTGTTTTTCGCCATACCACCATTCTTAAGACAATTTTTTGACCTTTGAAAAATCTCGGACCCCCTTAGAATTTTGGTGCTGTCCACCTATGAGAATATGGCCCGAAACGCCAAAAATTTGACACTTTTGAGCAAACAGATCGCTAGTAACGCTTAAAATAGCACATGTTCTACGAACTCTTCAGAATTTTCCGAAAACAGGGAATTCTTGGGTGGGTGAAAAAATTTCTGGGGATGATAAATTCTCTGGGGCTGAACCCCTAAATTCCCAGGATCATATATGGTACTAAGCATAGGTGGGCGGCACCAAAATTCTGGGGGGTGAAAGATTTTTCAAAGGTCAAAAAATGGCCTCAAAAATGGTGGAATGGCGGAAAAACACCATCTTTCAACGTTTCTCATCAAGCACTATCCATTGGCATCAAAAATTGCGAAAAAACCAAAAAAATTTAATAATTTTATATTTTGGGGGTATTTTGGTTTCTGTGGGGTGTATGTGCATATACCCCCCAACCCCCACGCCCAGGTATGGTACTAAGAAGCACGCACGAATAGACGAGAGAAGTGTGTTCGATATCGTAAACAATGAAGAATTGGACATTTTCAAAAAGGATAAAAATATGCCGGACAATTAAAACGCAATGGAAACAATTTAAAAAACTAATCAGAAGATATGGAAAGAGTCTTTTTTAAACGCGTACATAAATCGCAAAATATTTGACTGAAAATTGATATAAAAAGCAAAAATTTTACAAATTGATCGATTCAGTGAACAACTTTACATTATTGATTAAAAAATTGGAAGCTTTGTTGAAAATTTTATCGAAAATAATTCACTTTTAAGCGCCTTTAATCGACATAATCCGCATCTTCATCTTCCGACTCGTCGTCTTCCTCTTCGGCTTCGCTTTCAAACGCCTCGGCTGCCACTTTATACAATCTCACGACTCCCTGAATCATAAATAATTAGAAATTATTTTAAATAATTAAATATAATCAAAATAATCAATTATAATCTTTATAACTAAATAATGAAAACTTCAAAAAAGAAGTCAGCTTCCACACATTCGATCGCAAAGCGCCAAAAATGGTTAAAAATGACAGTACCTATGCATGTAGGTTCGAAATGGCTGAAATCCCGTCAATTATAATCACGAATATTACGAATAAATAATGTAAATATTTATAAACCTAATCCGGCTATCATAGCCTTTGATGGAACCATACATGTAAGGGCTCAAGATTATGGGTGGGGGTTCTCCGGGGGGCACAGAGAAGGGGTACATGACCGCCAAGTTTTGGCAAAAAAACGGCCAAAAAAATAATGCCTGAAAATTCAATTTTCTCAAAAAAATCGGGGGGTCAAAAATTTTCTGGCTTCGGAGGGGTTGGAGAATGGGGGACAGCCGACTTCAGATTGGAGATGCCTCATCCCCCTCTTACATGTTCGAATGGAACTGTGCCAAAAATGGCTAAAAAACGACAATTTCAAAGTGGGTTTACTCCCGAGTTATATTCCAGCAAATACGATTACACATGGCTGTTGGGATCTGTAGACCCTCCTTAAATCTGAAAGACCCCATCCCCCAATTCTATAGAGCCCCAAAAATAAGTTCGTGGTGCTATATTTTCCCATCCGACATCCCCTCTCAGAATTCGGTCATAGCCCATGTGTGGATTAGATTAATTTCCATAATTTTTTTTGATATTTTTCACAATGAAATTGAACTAAAAGGCAAATAAGATGAGGACGTTTTTTACACCAAGATGTAAACCGATTGGAGCTGCGTACGGAAAAACGTCCATCCAACTAAAGAAAACAAAAGTCAATGGATGCCACTTTAAACTAAAAGTAAACTTGGTCCTTTAGGACAGAAACAGTAGATGCTTTAAAAACGGTTTATAATTTTACGAACTTCTTCGCGGCCGCTGTGGTTTTCTACACGTTGGCGTGGGGAAGGGGGATGCAGCCATACGTGGGCAACAAGAAAATTCGGGGGGGGGGGGTATTTTGATTTCTGGGGGGGGGTATTTTGGTTTCTCGGGGGAGCAAACCCCCCACGCCCAGGTGTGTATGCAGCACCCCTCAGAAGGCCGAATACCCCAAGATTTCAATTTTCGAAAATTTTTGCACCCTTCCCCAGAATTCTGTGCTGCCCGCCTATGCTTAAAAATCAAAGTCAAAAGGATTCTTGTATAAAATTGAAAATAAAAAAAAAATTTGACAAATCAAAAGCGAAATCCATTTATTCGCAACATATCCAAGCTCGTGATCCTTACTTATAGTCCAATAATCCTCTGCACCATGCTTTGAAAAGCTTAATTACTAGCCCAACACTCAATCCCTCGATCTTACTAAATACTTTACACTTTATGCCTTTGTCTTATTTTTTCCTAAATTTTCTTTACTTAAATTTGATTAAATTTTGTTTCAAAATTTTATATTTTTTTAATTTTTTCATTTTTCCAATTTTTTCGTTCCTCTTTTCTCCTTTTTTCTGTTGAATTTTTGTCGCATTGACGACCTCCTTCTGTATTGTTATGTACATGCCTTATTTGGATCCTTCAACAACAAATATTTGCCCGGCGGCTGTTTCAGGCATAAGTCGACAATAACACGCAGTACTCCTAGAATAAGAAGGTACAGTAAGACAGGGAAGAGGAATGGATTGAAGAACAAACTTAAAAGACGCTTACTTGGAAAGAAAGGTTTAAAGTCAAACTAATGCGAAACAAGAAGGGAAAAAATTAAAAATTTAAAAACGAACGGTTTGGTTTGAAAAACCCCAAAAATTCAAGATTTTCGTCTCTATTTCATAGCTCTGATGAAAATAGTTCTTTTAATCGATTTTAAATCGTCAAATTACGCGACGTTGATGCAACTTGCTCTGTAAATTTTATCACTACTAAATTTTTTGAATAGAAATTGAGTCGGACTAAGCTCCTTGATAAGCTCGGTAAAAATTTTTCCTCGATTCGGTGAATCTCGGTCAAATATTGACCGGCATGCGCGTATAATTCGTAAAGCGGGTGGCCCAAAAATTTTTTTGAGAAATAAGGCAAAATGTCAACCAAAACCCCGAAAAATTGACATTTAGGATCTAGTATACAATTTACCCCCAGGTTTTTAGCCGATCCATATAAGCTACAGTAACCAAACTTACAAGGAGATAGCTATAAGCCTATTGTACTAATCTGGCAAAATTGATTAACTTACGGTGTAAACTTACTGCTTTAAAAAATTTAAAAAAATCTAACTTTACTTTACTTTAAACTTACTTTTTTTAATGTAGGATGTTGATTGAGTTACAAAAAACTGCTTTGTTTGAAACCCACCGAATCGTTTACAATTTTTAGATGCCGTTAGTACTGTTGTAAACTGTGAGTGTAAAGCAGTAAGTTTACACCGTAAGTTAATCAATTTTGCCAGATTAGTACAATAGGCTTATAGCTATCTCCTTGTAAAGTTTGTTTACTGTAGCTTATATGGATCGGCTAAAAACGCTGGGGGGTAAATTGTATACTAGATCCGACAGTTATTTCGCAACGAATATTTACCAAAATTGAATGCAAATATTCGGCCCACACACAGCCTACGAATTTTAGGGAGAAAATAAGGCAAAACCTAGACCAAAACCCAGAAGATTAGCTCATCTTTATATTTCGCTATTTACCAAAACTGGACGCAAATATTCGGCCACACCCCAAAACTTTTTTAGAGAAAAATAAGGCTAAATCTGGACCGAAAACCCAAAAAATTGACATTTTAAATTTCGCGTCTAATATTTACAAAATAAAATACAAATATTCAGGGTCCAGATAGCCCAAAATTGTTTTTTTCAAATTTAGACCAAACCCTCAAAAAACATCATTCTTTGGCGCCTAATATGTATCGTAATAAACTGCAAATTGGGGTGCAAACGGCCCAAAAAATTTTGGGAAAAATACGGCAAAATTTAGATCGAACCCCAAAAATGACTTATTTTGCGCGAGTAATAACGTTTTTGGCAAAATTTAAAAAAAAAATCCGGCTGCAAACGGTCCACAGAATATTATATGGGAGTAATACGTGAGGCAGAATTTAGGCCGAAACTCCCAAAAAATCAAGTTTTAGGATTTCGCGCCTAATATTTACCAAAATTGAATGCAAATATTCGGCGTTCAGGCAGCCCAGAAAAATTTAGGAAAAATAAGGCAAAATTTTGACCAAAGCAAAAAAAAATTAATTTTTTTTCATATTTCGCGCCTAATATTTACCAAAATTGAATGCAAATATTCGAGTTCAGACAGCCCAAAAAGAGTTTTTGCGGGGCATAAGGCAAAATTTAGACCAAAACCCCCAAAAATTAACTTTATATTTGGCATGGATAATATTTACTAAAATTAAATGCAAGCAAATATTCGGGGTATACATAGAACAAAAAATATTTTTTAGGGTATGTAAAAGGCAAAAATTTAGACAAGAACACATAAAAATTGACTTGAACAAATTTCGCCCCTAACATTCACCAAGATTGAGTGCAAACATTTGGGGTCCAGACAGCCCAAAAAGTTTTTTTTGCGAGGAATAAGGCAAGCTTTAGACCGAAATGCCCCAAAAAATTAAGTCGGCCACACATTCAAAAAATTTTTGGGAGTATTAAGATAAAATTTAGAACAGAAGCCTGCAGAAAATTAGTTTTTCTATACGTTGCGTCGAATACTTACCAAAAAGCGTTATCGATATTGAGACTGATCGAAACGGCGAATTCGGCTGGCCTAAATTGCTGAGTGCTCAAAATCACGTGATTAGACGAGTCCTTGACGTGGGCGCGCGAAACGTAGCTAAAAAAGCAAAATATTAAAAAATACCAATAAAATAAGTAAATAATAACAAATAAAAAATAAATAAAAGAAATAGATAAATAAATATATAAATAAAAAATTAAAAAAAATGAAATATATAAATAATTCAAAAAGCCAAAAAGTAGAATTTAAAATTAAAAAATAATTACTTTAAAAGAATCTTACCTCGATTTTCATGTAGTCCGAACCAGCCAGCAAAGCTTGCATTGTCCAACGCGCCAATTTGCAGCTGTTGTTCTTCAATTCGGTGGCTAAAACGGCTCCCCGTTGACTGTCGATCTTTGAACTCCAATCAATACCACCGCAGCACTTAAATGCAATAAATAATATAATTAAAATAGACAAATACCTATATAAAATATGCAAAATAAACAAAAATTGAATAAATTAAATAAACAACAAATTATATGTAATAAATGAATAACTAAATCAAATGATTTAAAAATCAGAATATTTGGATATTTATATGTACAGATGGAACCCCGTTAAAAGGCACCCTGAGGGAATTAACAGGTTTCGTGTTTACTAACCGAGTGTGCTTACTAACCGAGTTGACAAAGATCTCATTTTTACGTTTCACGTCGTTCTTTCATAACCAATCCAAAACGATGTGTTTACTAAGCGGTTTATTTGACAAGAATGAATTATAGTGACTTTCAGTCACATTTTCTAGGCAAGTGTTTACTAACCGAGGTGATTAGCACATTGGCATATAGCCAAGATCCTTAAGAGCCGCATTTATAATCCCTTAATCGATTATTCATTAAGCAGGTTTGTACTTGGACGGGACGTGTTTATTAAGCGGACGTTTCTACTATCCGAGTGTTTATTAATAAGGCTCCATAAAAAAGCTAAATTCTATTTCAACAAGTCGTAACTTTAGCTGGAAAGAACATAAAGCTTTAGGACCAGCTGCATTAGATAGCTGAACATGTTTTGTTTTACACCGTGGTAAGAATCTTGGCCAGCTGTCAGAGGGTTCGTACACTACAGCAATTTGTTTACACCTTACTTTAACATTGTTTAAACCCCAAAGCTTCTCTGAATTGCATCACATTACTGCGTTTATACAGTAGGTATCCTTTTCGACATTTTTTGACAATATATCTAGTCACAAAAATTGATGAGCTTATTTTTTTGATCTGACGGAGTTGACACGCGTCCTATACATAGTGCTAAAATTTCAGGATATCGTCAAAAGAGGGTGCGGATTAACGGTAGGACCAATGACGCTGTTGGCGTTTAAGCAATATTAACATGGGTGTAAACAAATAGTCCTAGCGCCCGAACCGTTGGCATCTGGCCAAAATTTTTTACACGGTTTGAAAGAACATACTATTATCTATCTAATGCAGCCAAACCGAAAGTTTCATCTCCACATCAGCCGAAGTTACGACCTTTAAACTAGAGCTGTGCCGGGGCCGCCTTTTTTGCCGGGGCCGGGGCCTGGGCCGGGGCCTGGCCGGGGCCTGGCCGGGGCCTGGCCGGGAGCCTGGCCGGGGCCCGGCCGGGCCTAGCCGGGGCCACACAGCGTGCTTTACCATGCTCATAGTACGACCCTGCCCTACCCCTTATATGTACCTATGCATATATTCTTGCTTGTAGATATGCACGTCAAGCGTTAATATTTGTTGGGATTACAAAATATAACAGAACATGGGCATCGGGGGATCTAGACCCCCCAGAATTCACATTCTCCCCCCCCCAAAATCCGCTAGAAATTGATTTTCAGAATTTTTTCTGTTTTTCTGCGGTTTTTTGATGCTAATGGATAGCTCTCATTGAGAAACGCGAGAAAACGGTGTTTTTTCGCTCTACCATATATTATCAGGCACTTTTTGACTTTGAAAAATTTTGGACCCCTAGAATTTTTGAGCTGCCCATGTATGGATTTAACTCCTCTGACTTGGATGCGCTTTTCAATGTGCTTTACTTTGCACTTTTTTTAGGCTTATTATTCTATTTGTTCTGATAGACGTAGCAGTCTGCTACCAAGCAAGCTGGAAATGCTCGTCTATATGAATTGCAATTTAAAATATGTCAATTTTGATTATTAACTAGAACTTTGCACCAATCTGACATAGTGAAATAAAGATTTGAATTAGCAAGATCTGTGGTTTGCTTGAAATTGAGTTTGTAGGTAAATCTGCCCAAAACATTATCAATTTTCTACATTATAATCAACTCTAACATTGGCCCCGGCCCCGGTGCCGGGGCCAGCTCCGGCCCCGGCCGGGGCCGGGGCCTGGCCCCGGCACAGCTCTACTTTAAAACCCAGACGCAGCCTTTTTTATGGGCCACCCTGTATATATATACATATAAATATTAAAAGCCTTCAACAGATCATTCAAAATAAATATTTCGAACAAAATACATGAAAAGGAGGTATTTTACATTATAATGCAAATTTTGAAAAATGATGTCGTTGTTATAGCGAGAGCTACAGGAGGTAGCATTAAATTATAAAGATAATAATAACAATCTTTTATTATTATCTTTATAATTTAATGGTAGGTTTAAACTTCTTTAAGCTCCCTCTCAGTTTACAACTCTCGCTTAGCAAGCTCATTTGTCAAAACTATTCCTTCATAATCAGTCGAATTCTATAATGCAAATTAATTTATTATATTTTGAAATTTAAAATCTATATAAAATAAATAAAGATCAAATCCTTTGTCGTATAAAATTACATAAAATGAAAGGGGGCTTCCAATGTATATAACGAATACTCGATTTATATATAACAGTTTTAGAATAATTCATTTAAGGTTTTATAACTAAAACTAGTAAATAAAAATAAAAAATTTTCGGATAATTCACTGAACAATGTTTACATGTACATATAAGCATGAATTTTGTGAATTTTCGGAAAAATTTTTCTCGAAAATTAAATTTAAAATGATTTTATATTTAAAAGATATCCCAGAAATTTATGCAAATTTTAAATGTTGACGATTAAACAATTAATTATGTAGGATAAATTTTGAAAGTTTTACTCTCGAGTCCCATTCGTTGAACGCTCGTATAGTCAGGAATAAATTATCGCCATTCGGACCAACTGTAACGCCATCGTGTTCGCAACGGCACAGCATATTAATTCCGTTGCCAAGATCCCATTTGCGATACTTAAGGAAAAATAAGCAAATTATTCGCAAAAATTTTAGAAATAAATTTGAAAAATTCAACAAATTTAAAAAAAAATTGATGTATTCAATGTTACTGTAGCGGTAAAAGCTTACATTTAAACATCGATTAATTATAAGTGGAGGAATTCGATCAAATCTTCAAATTCAAATTTTAAAATTTAATTCAAATTTAATTTAGATTAAAAATCGAAAAATCAAAATTCAGAAAAAACGACGAATGTATATATGCACACATGGGCGTGGGGGGTTTGGGGGTATGCACCCTCCAGAAGTTGAAATACCCCCCCAGAATTCAAATTTTAAATTTTTTTTGCTTTTTTAGCGATTTTTTGATGCCATTGGATAGTGCTCGATGAGAAACGTCGAAAAATGGTGTTTTTTCGCCATAAGACCACTTTTGAGACCATTTTTTCACCCCCCCGGAATTTCGGTGCCGCCCACCTATCTATATATATGTACGCCGGAACGATTATTTAGGTCTTCCAAAATCCTGCGCTTTCTATTTTCTTATCATGATTTACATTTTACGATGCAAAATAGCTGTTTTAAAATGTTTGAGATTTTTAATCAAAGGATTATCGTGTTTAATAAAATTATAAATAATTTAAAAGCTAATTGATAACACATAAATACATCTTAAACTTTATTTATCTTGAAATAAAAAACAATAATAAACAATATTACAAAATCAAATCTTAAGAACTGTTGATTATGATACATTACTTGCATGATATTTTTAATAACCAAAATATCAGATTGATTGTATTTAAGAATCATATATTATTTTTAAAAAAATTAGGATGTAATAACTATATTATTACTAAAAATATTAATATTCCCAATAATAATAATAAAAAAAGATTAATAAAAAGAATAATATCTACAATGCAAATAATAATTAAAAAATAATATTAATAAGAAGATTTGAAGAATTTTTAAAAACAAGAACACCTATAAAAAGATGCTCTTGTAAAATTAATACTAAATTAATTATTATTAATTACAGAAATAATTATGAATGTTTTTAATAATAAAGAATGATTATATGTTGAATTTTTATCATGTTACGTAAAAATATTTGTTTTTAATAATATTATACAAATAAGTACATAATTGATATATTATTTATTTACTTGTAACTGGATATCTTTATTATTATTTTTAATCTTAATTAAAAAACATTATATTTTATTAATCGATAAAATTTTTAAATTAATAATACAAAATAGGAAAAAATAACAGTGAAATAGATAATAAAACAGAATAAGTTGGCTTAAAAAACAGAATAAGTTGGCTTAAAATATTTATTTTTAATTATAGTAATTTCTCATTTTATTTCATGATAAATGTTATTAAAATCAAATTCAAATAGTAATTACAATAATAATAATCTAAATAATTATGATAGGAAAAAATAATGTATAATTTTAAATGCATTAAGGTAACAATAATTAATCTGAGATTAAATAAAATTCTGATGAATAAAAAATTAATCATAAATTAACAAAATTATTGTTGAATCAATTAATAACAATAACTGTACATTTATATCAGTAATTTTATTATTTAATAAAATAATAATTACAATTATGAAGAGTAATATAAAAAATATCCTGATAATTATAAATAATTTAAAAGCTAATTGATAACACATAAATACATCTTAAACCTTATTTATCTTGAAATAAAAAACAATAATAAACAATATTACAAAATCAAATCTTAAGAACTGTTGATTATGATACATTACTTGCATGATATTTTTAATAACCAAAATATCAGATTGATTGTATTTAAGAATCATATATTATTTTTAAAAAAAATTAGGATGTAATAACTATATTATTACTAAAAATATTAATATTCCCAATAATAATAATAAAAAAAGATTAATAAAAAGAATAATATCTACAATGCAAATAATAATTAAAAAATAATATTAATAAGAAGATTTGAAGAATTATTAAAAACAAGAACAACTATAAAAAGATGCTCTTATAAAATTAATACTAAATTAATTATTATTAATTACAGAAATAATTATGAATGTTTTTAATGATAAATAAATAGTATTATAAACAAAAATGATTTTAAAGTTGTATATATTAAAATAATAAAACTTAATTAATTTATTATTATTTATGAGCTATCATATGTACAACATTGGTAATAGAAATGGGATTACGCTTTTATTTTCAAATCATTCGTTAATTAAACTAGAGGTAAATGAATAATTTTAATAATAAAAACAATACTAGTAATATTAATATTAATAATAATGTCATACAAAACATTGGCTTGATATCATATGCTTCTCTTCGACTTCTTGAGCGCCTTCAAAATTTCAATCTATTCACACGCACACTTAAGTGTTTGGCCTTGAGTGCTCATAAATTCTTCACCGTAATTCCAAAACAACTGCGTTAATGTCGGTATGTCTGTCGAAGCGAAAAATATTACAAAGATATCCCCCGTGGATGTCCGTCTTGGTGAAGGCTTAACGTTCATGTGCATGCTACAATGGTTGATAAGACGTCCAAAACGTGATGGTTTGCCTGCAGGGGGTTCTTTGTGCGCATCTATTGTGTACCATCGTCCGTCAAAATGGAAATCCAATCTATATCTAAACCCAAAACAACCCTTAATGCATATCTATGTCTTCTTTAATAAAATATATTTTAATCAATTAATCGAAAAAGTTTAGCATAGCTTATAGAAAACTAGATAAAAGAAATGAATATGGTAAAGTTAAAAGAATTTATAAAATTTCAATTGATAAATACTTTCTAAATAAAACTGTATTGCTAAATAAATTATAAATTATAAAATTCTATATACGATGCTATTATTGTATAAATTTCATCAATAAAAAAGATGCACTAGTAAAAATCTTAATATAATTTACGCAGACATTATCCTTCTAAGATCTTCATCTGTGACGCTGTTTAAAATGGCGTCAAACTGAGTCTTTTTAAAGAGTTGGCCTTTGTAATTGCATATAATTTCGTCTTTCATGAAAGCTTTCGTTGTAAAAACACCTCTGTTTAATATTGGCAGATTTTGACGAATTTGTAGTCCTGGCCAAGATTGCTCCATTGATATTTGCATTAGACGATTATGGTCGCGGATAGGTGAAAATGAGTAGCTAAATATGAGAAATCGCTTATAATGCAGAATTTACCATATAAAGGGGGTCTTATATTATGCAAAAATTGTCAAAAGTTTCAGTAAAAAAATTGTTCGTTGGCACAAATTGAACCAAATTATCGTTATTTATCGTCAATTTTAATTCAAAACCTATTGATTTGAAGAAAAATTTTGGACATTTTTTTGGAATAAAGGCATTTTGTAAAAAAGGTATCGTTAGCTTTTGATATAAAATTTATATGAAATAATAAGAGTTAGCATACATTTTATGGATTTACATAAAACATATACTTATTTATATTTTAGAAATGAACAATTTTTTATTTAACAATTCTAGAGAACAGTTACAGAAGGCATATTCCTAGGACCAGAACAAGTTTGTATTCCTTCTACTATAGGTATTATTAAATCTCAAAAAACCTCGTATAAATACATCTTAAATAGAAAAAATTTGCAGAAAACATATTTGGTTTAGCAATAGCATTAATTTTAGGTTACAAAAAATATATACAATATTTAGCCAAAAAACTTTAAATTAAAAAAATGTTAATATAAAGATATGAGTAATACAATGATGGAATTAATAAGGTTTAAGAACATAGCTTAAGATAATGTACAATTAAGAGTTAACCATAAGTTACCTGATATCAAGCTCTTCAGTCTGGCTGAATTTTGTGCTTGACGGAACTTATCCAGAACGGATAAATACGCAGTATCTATAAAATAAAAATCTAGATAAATGAATTAATAATGGAATTGATGTAAAACATTCCTCATATATTACAAATGTATTAACTTATTTTTGAAGAGATTGATAAGTAATTTTTACTTTCAGGCTTAAACTTGCCGGTACGTGTTCATGTATAGAGAAATGTCATTGAGTACGTTTAGCGCATTGGTACTACAGCCATAGGTGGGCAGCACCGAAATTCTAGGGGAGGGGTGAAAAAATTTCAGGGGGGGGGGTGAAAAAAATTTTAAAGGTCAAAAATTATCTTAAAAGTGTTTGCATGGCGTAAAAAAACCATTTTTCGATGTTAATTTGAAAATCCAATGGCATCAAAAAATTGCTAAAAAAGCAAAAATAATTTTTTCTGGGGGGTTTTTTGATTTCTGGGGGGGGGGGTATTTCAACTTCTGGTGGAAAAAATTTTAAAGGTAAAATTATCTTAACCCTCCTGTTACCAAGGGGTAACGCACCCTAGTACTACCAACGTCTAGATCGAAGATCGAGTCTCCAGGGAAGTAGCAAATTTCAATAAAAAAATATGTTTTTGGTAGCCGAGGATACGAGGATTTCAAAAATGTTATAAAATTTGCTCGGAACTAAAAACCTATTGAAAGAATTGCATTCAAACATTCAAAAAAGTGTTCAAAATGCGATTTGCAACACACGTAATACATGTTGTAAATCAAGAAATGAAGCTTTTCTTAAGGAATTCAGGTTAGTAACTTTTCTTTTATTTCATAAAACATGTGTTTCAATAAGAAAAGAGGGTACTGAGAAGTTCACCAAATAAGGACTTCTGGTCTTACAGTAAACTGCAAAAAAAACAGGCTTATAGATCTCGGATCTAGACGTTGGTAGAAGTAGGGTTAAAAGTGTTTGCATGGCGTAAAAAAAACCATTTTTCGATGTTTGTCGTAGAGCACTATCCAATGGCATCAAAAAATTGCTAAAAAAGCAAAAAGAATTTTTTCTGGGGGGTTTTTTGATTTCTGGGGGGGGGGGGTAT
The DNA here is from genome assembly GCA_036768485.1 of Mermis nigrescens. Taxonomy (NCBI): domain Eukaryota; kingdom Metazoa; phylum Nematoda; class Enoplea; order Mermithida; family Mermithidae; genus Mermis; species Mermis nigrescens. The sequence goes on along the minus strand of JAVLUZ010000024.1, from coordinate 107,145 downwards.
TTCAACTTCTGGGGGAATGCACACCCCCAAACCCCCACGCCCATGTGTGACCACAGCTAATATAAAAATTTGAAAAATAATGTTTACATTTTGTTGTATTGATACATGTGCTGGTGATAAAAAATATTTTGAAATAGTTTTGGCTGTATCACAAGATTAATAAATGTTTTGTTCAAAATAGAGGAAATGCAATAAAATCTGAATTGAATAAATATACATTTTTCTAATAATATAAAAAGGACTAGGACAGATTTGATGTACCTTGAGTAAATCAGGTAAATTGATTGCTAAATTAGTTTTAGTTTAATGTACTGTAATTGCCTTTATGTGAAGCAGGCAGGGTAACTGGATCCGAAGGCCAACTAGGAAGTCCGATTCCTCGGGCATTCTTTGCCCAGACTCGGAATATGTATGTGGAGGATGAATTGAGTCCCCTGATTATGTGTGGTGACTGAGCGACTGTTTCAGTTGTGGCAAGCGTCCAATTTTTGTCTGATGATATCTCCATGAATTCAATGAAATATCCGCTTACATCATAGGATATGATAGATTCATCCGAAGTCCACTGAAGACATACAGATTCAGAAGTACAGCAAGTTATTACCGGTTTGTGACAAACTTCTGGTTTTCCTAAAATGGATTTAATACAAGTTTTAGAAATTGAATACTATATGAATTCATTATATTGTAATACTAAATATATAAGAATTTAAAATACATCATCACTTGAAATATAAGTATATTTTATTACATTTTAACATTTGAAGTAATATATTGTCTTATATTTTGTATGACATTCTATGCTAAATATTAATATTTAAAATAAATAGGCTAAATTAAAGTAGGATTTTAGGCGTTATCCGAAAATTTACTGCAATATAATTATTTCACTAAATAACTTATTAATTTTGTATTTTTAGGTTACTCTTTCAATTATTAATATACACTTCAGGTGTTAAAAAAAACTAAGTTCCCGTCTAATAATAAGGGGAAATATATAAATAATTTTGTTATTTATTAATATTACTATTCACTTTTGTAAATTAATTATTAGTTATTAATTTCAATGATTATATAATTGAAAATATGTTAAATATCATTTACCATCATTCATAAGAAAACTAACAACTCCGGATGGATCGCAGGCTCTTTCAAACGAATCGTCGCCAGATTCTAAACATAAATACTGTAAATTTATTGTTATACTACTTTCAGCATAATAATTAGAAATAATTTATAATTAAATAATAACAGATAAATTAAAATTGGAGCGATATAATTGCTTATAAATAATTTATTTAAAAATTCGAATATTTCAGTTTATTTAAATACCACTTTCAATAATTTGCTTCACATGAATTAGAGAGTGTTGTTTTACGAGTACATGAATTTTTCTGCCATTTCAGCATTAAAACATGTTTTTGGACTTAATTTGGGTTCAAGATAAGCTTATTTTAGGATCCATTGATAATACGTTTGACACCCTACACTAACATCGAGGCCTACTGTGTTTCTATAGTTAAGACTACAATATAGTGCATAAATAAAATAAGATTAGACATCTAGAACGTTGGGCAAAACGAGAGTAATCACAAAAGAGAACGAGGTATTCCAATGAACTCTGCATAACCTTATTGAGAAACATAAAAACATTAATTTATTACCTATCAAATTTAATCAATTAAATGTTAACTATATGAATTACAATTATTTACCATTGTTTGAAAATAACAATGGCATCGGTGTTCTGTGGCTATAGGCTTTTACACGAGGCATGACATCAGTCAGATTGTAAAAGTCATTGCTGTTGTCGTCGTTGAGGCTACAATCCTCTTCATCGCTGTCGTTGCTATCACTGCTGCCGCCGTTTTTGTCATCATTGCCAATGCCGTCATTGTTGTCACAACCGACAACAATGACGTCATTGCCAACATCTTCATCTTTATTGCTGTTGTCTTTGTCGTCTTTTTTGTCGCAGCTGCTGTTATCATCATCGCCATCTTCATCGAAATTGCCATCGTCATTGCCGCCACTCCCAGTTTCTATAATTGATTGAGCTTCTCATAATGAAATAATGTACTGATTTGCTTGAATTCACATATTACATTGTCTTTTTGACATGATTATTCAATTATAATGATTGGTTGGGTGCATGTTTGATGAAAATAATACACATAGTCGTTTATTTCCTTGAAATGTAAGATATTATCGAATATGAACACATTTAGCAAAATAGTTAGTATTGTTGCTTATCACAAGTACTCTTTTTCAGGTGAAATTTATAATAAATAATTTAGGAATAAATAAGGGAAACGGTGTCAGATTTTTTTGTTTGTAACAAATTATACAATTTTAAACTGAAATATTCGATATAATTTTAAGAAAAATCAGAAGGATGTACCTCTGACTGTAAGTCGTGCCTTGGTAGTTTGGAAGCCGCTCGCATTGCATGCTTGGCATGAATACTCGCCTGCGTCCGCCATTGATACCATTGCAATGGTCAAGGTGGCAAAGTCGGATGCCAAAGAAGTTGCCATATTTTTGGCGGGAATTAGATATTCATCGTTTTTTAGCCATTGTATTCTTGGACGGGGTATGCCTTTAAATGAGCATTCAAATTAAACCAATTCCCCCTCATTGACCTTCAAGTCTTTGAGAGATTTCGTAAATTTGGGTTGCTGTCTAATAAAATGTGAAATAATTATTTATTAAATATAATGAATTAAATATTTAGAATAATTATTAGATGCGGATTAAAAATGTATTGATTATGGTTTAGGTTTAATATAAGATCGTCTGATGTTTTATTAAAAAGAAATTAAACCTGAAATAATTACACTTTTTTTGTTTAAATTGATATATATGTATTAATTCTACAATAGATGTGCAAACAAATATTTAAAAGTATAGATATGCTAAAAAACATTTAAATTGCAGTAAATTGAACAACATAAAAATTGATGTTTTTATACTTTTTGAATATGGTAAACTAATAAGAATCATTAGACTCAATTTTACCGGAAAATATCATTGATCTCATTTATAGTAATAATGGGAAAATCATAATCTAAATTGCTTAAAAAGTATCGAAAAAATATGATTTATTAAAAATTAAGTGATTTTAGTTGTAGAAATGCATGAATCATTTAAATTCTGATTTTGATGGCAGAAGTCATATTATTTGACGTCAAAGATTTTGGTTACATATTAAGACCTAGGATAACTAAAATTAGTAAAATAAGATTGCCTTGAATACTTTTACCGTCATATTAAATGCTGTTTGGCGTTCAATAATAATTTATGTGCAGTATTTCTAACATTTTATCTAGAGACGGTTTATTAAAAGCTAATCTTTTTTTAACAAAATGTCTTCAATGATGCGGATTATATATTATTATCTAAGGAACATTCATGACCTATAAGAATAAAATTGAACCTTATGTATACGTAAATTCTGCATTATTAGTAGTCATAATATACAAAAAGGTAAAATATGAGTATAATTACCTTGTCCGTAGAGTAATTGATCAGTTGTTTCTACAATTTTGCGGGTTAATTGTAGATTTGGTGGCTCATAATGTTTCTTCAAAACTGCTTCGGAATGCTGCATGTACCTTTGCGAGAAAATAAAATGCCAAGATAATCCTACATTTAATATGATAAAACACAAAATGGAATAATTTTTACTAATAACTATGTTTTTAATTCAAAATTCTATACAGCATAAATGGGCAGCGCCAAAAGTCTGAGTGAGTGCGAGTATTTTATTTCAATTTTGTTGAAAACATCATAAATATTTATGATCAGACATGCATTCTAATGTCTAGACTACAAGAATGATAAAATTAAAGATAATATGATGAAAGTATAGCCAAAATGAATGGCAAGAATCATCTGATGAAAACACAGCCACAATGTTTGGCAAAAATTAAGCTAAAATCAAACACTGTACATTAATGTACTTTTTGCTATTTTACCTAAGTTTTGACGTCATTTTGCCTAAAAAGAGCCTCAATTTATGAGACCCCTAATCGGTCCTGCTTTTCTGCTTTGTTAATTTACATATTCAAAATATCTAGGTTTCCTTCTAAACATGTATATTTAAAAAAACAGATATTTTAAGTTGTTTCGAAAAACAACTTGAATAAAAAATTAAATTTGATAAAAACTAAACATTTATTCCTAAATTCTGCAATAACATTTAGATGTAATCTATAATTTTAGTTATTTTGATACATATGTATAATTTTAAATAAAATGATACTAGGGAAAGAATTATAGAATAGAGCAATACTGTTTAAAACTTTTTTTCAATCCATAAAAAATAACAAATGTATAGTTTAACCCGAAAATCATAAAGCTAATGTTTGCAAAACAATTAATTAAATTATAATGAATTGTACATATTAACGTTGGCCTTTGTTTTCTTATCATTTTCCAGTGCTCCGAGCATTGAGATGGATTGCCGGATTTCAGTGGTTGTATATACCCGTTGCCTAGCGAGGTCTTTTGATTGGAATATGTTGAAGTGTTTCACGGCCTCATTCAATTTTGATCCAGTGAAATTGATGAAAAAGTATTTTTTTAGAGAATCATCCGATGATCGATTAATCCTAAAATAATGGATTAATCCCTGAGTTTTTTTTAATGTAAGTGTTATGGTTTGTATTACTATATTCCTAATGTTGATAATTTGAATAATTAATATATCAATACTAATAATAAATAAATACAGCATATTAATATGTAAAATTATTGTATTATGAAGAAAAACTTATTACAATGATTAATAATGCTCATAATGATTATACATTTTTTTGGTTATTAAATATCTATAATTGATCTTCGTTAATTGGTTAATTGAAAATTATACCTATTTTTTCTTTTAATTGAAGAATAATTTCAATAATTAATTTATTAATAATAGTGATATTTATTTTTAATAATTAATAGTAAATTTCAAAATTACATGTAAAATAATGTATTATGAAGGAAAACGTATTATAATGATTAATAAAGCTCATAATGATTATACAATTTTTTGGTTATTAAATATACATAATTTATCTTCGTTAATTGATTACTTGAAAATTATACATACTTTTTCTTTTAATTAATGAGTAATTCCAATAATTAATTTATTAATAATAGTAATATTTATTTTTATTAATTAATAGTAAATTGCAAAATAAAATAAATATATTAATGATGAATAGTAAAATAAATTTGTAAATTATTAATAATATAATAAATATATTAAAAATTAATACAAGTATGTATTTTAAATCTTATTTAATGTGAAATAAAGTAAGACATGAAAAACATTCAAATCATTAATAAAGCATACAGCGAACATACATTTTTTGGTTAATAAATTCACATGAGCGATCTGTTGAATCATGAATAGAAATATATAGCCTTTTATTTTATTAAATTTTAATAAATATCATATTATTACTATACAATATTAATACTTTGAATTATTAATAATTAGTAAATTTGTATTATTATTAATTCTTTTAATAATTAGTTTCAAAAATTAATATTTTGATAATAGTAATATGAAGAAAAATCATTTTAATAATAATAAAGCATTCACTGTATATATACTTTTTGGTTAATAAATATACCGTAAGCAATCTGGTGTAAAGGATCAATAGAAAATTTTGTTATTACAGTGAAAATATATTTTACATAGTGGGTTGGAAAAAAATTTTTAATCATATTCTTAAAATAGATTAGAATACCGTTTAGGACGAATATGAATCCTGTAATATTCGAAGTAAAATTTTTCATCGGAGTCCAGTACAAATGTAGCGGGACCTTGTTGTCCTGTCTTGTGCTCAGCCACCAACACTTGTAGATTGCTCCGCTCGGACATGTACTCATCTAGGGTCAAATTGTTAGCGAAAGATGGTCTTTGAAACTTTTGGCCCAATATTATGGAAATGCAGATACGGTAGATCTTTTCCTTGTCATTGAATGTTATTTGTCCGGCTTTCGTTTTATTCCTCAATTCCTGGTCTAATCGTTTATAATCAGGGTTGTAAAATAGATTTTTGAATTTGTCATCGATCTTCAAGGACTTCGTAGCTTTCTCTAAAACCTTTGACTGATAGCGCTGGGTTTGACGCCGAGATATTCCTTTCTGAACAAGCGACATTTTCTGTGGTAGTTCCGCAATTTTCTTTTTGGATTTTTTGTCAAGTTCAGGGCAATATTCGTCGACATATTTCGCCAAATGCTTGAAAACATCGAAGTAATTCGAAACTGTGTCCACGCTCATTCCGCCTAACAAGCGGAGATCAGAGATCCACTGTATGACCAAGTTCGAGTGATCGGCCAGAAGTCTAAAAAATTTCACAATTTACCTTGCTAATTTCCTAAAGATTCTATAATAACATTGATAGGGGATGAGCATACGAATGTGAAATAACATTCACATTAGGGTAGGGGTTTGGGAAAGGTCTTTACCAGACATGCACGTGGGGAGTTTGGGGTTCCAAACCCCCACCCTCCTCAGAATACTAAATATGGAAAATTTTGCAGTGAAAAATAAGGCAAAATGAATGCTAAAACGGATAAAAATTCAAAAAATTCTTCAAACGTGCTTCAATGTGATCAAAAACTGTTTAATGATGTAGTTTTAACGCAATTTTAGTGTTTGTACCAGGTTTTGAGGTCCTTTCGGCCCAAAAAAGCTCGATATTTGACCCTCAGACTGGCTGAATTCCTCCCCCTTAGATCGGCCATGCTATACCCATATGGTAATGACCATAGGTGAGCAGCATCAAAATTCTGGTGTGTGTGTGTTTGCGCAAGATTTTTCAAAGGTCCAAAAACGGTCTTAAAAATGGTATGGTGGTATGGCATAAAAAAATTGCAAAACAAAATACTTCAAAAATTGAATTCAAGGGAGGACGGTATTTTGATTTCTGGAAGGGGGATATTCGGCCTTCTGGGGATGGATGCACCCCACCACGTTTATGTGTAGTCCAGACTTCTTCAAAATGGAAAACTGGGAAATTTTGTGGGTAAAATGAAGCAAAATGTAGGCCAAAAACGGATAATATAAAATTTTCTTCTAAAATGCTTCACATTAACAGGAAAGTGTGTAATAATGTAGTTTTAACGCTCTCCTAGTGCTAAACTAAGTTTTTCAGGTAATTTTGGCACAAAAAAGCTCAATTTCTGACACTCCCTCCACACTAGACCGACTGATTACTCTCCAGATCGGCAATGCTTTGCATCTACGGTCATGTATAAATGCAACTCTACAGGAATGTTTTTGTTTGATTGTTTTAAACTACAAAATGATTTTTCAAGGATGTCAAAATTTTACTATGATGAGAAATGAGGGAAAAATAAAAGTAGGCAAAGGTCAGGTATCTTGTGTCTGACATTTCTATAAATTAACGTAGCTGTTGTTTCTATTTAACCATATAAGTTTCCAGAAATAAAAAGAATCTAAATATTTTAGACACATTACACGATCATAAATACTCTACATGCATTATTTAGTTATTAAGATCTGAAACTTCTTTTAATCTGAAGTGCTCAAACAGCATACCACACGTAACATATATCTTATTCAATAATAAACTAAACTAACTGTTCTGTTTAATCTTTTTAAGCAATTAGTTTATAATGTTAAAGCTAAAATTGCGATAATATCGACTAATTAATATAAAAGGCAAATTATGCAGTATTTTAATTAGAATATTGTAGTAGCTGCGTTTGCTTACTTCAAATCGGCACGCTTTTCTACAGCTTTGGACTTAGTGCAAATGTAGTAAAAAAGCCGGCAAAGCGCCATTTCTATTCTGGCCACAGTGGCTGGAGCAGAACTGGCAACGTTCAGATAAACGTTCTTAATCGACCTGATAACATGATCGTCTCATGGTATTTCCTTGTCCAATCCGTATTTTCGAAGCCTATCATTAACGGACAATAAGTGGTCCATTTGCTCGGGGCAAAGATATTCAGTGCCTGATGTAGACGGCTGGTCGAAGCTTATTCTGTCACCACCTTCTATGTCGTTGTCTTCATCATCTGCATGGAATGATAACATTAGATAATAATAAAAATTATGTTGTTGTCTTCATCACCTGCATGGAATGATAAAATTGGATATTGAAAAAATTTAGCTAATAGTACCAAATCATAAACCTAAAATTTCTAATCTGCGAAAACGATTTCGAGTTATATTATTAAACACTATGGGGACCCTAAAACCTTGAATTTCTACATACACATAATTACAAGATTTCAATAAATAAATTATATTGTTAATGGTAATTGTACAAAGCGTGATGTTCTTCATTCATGCTTTGATAATTCTATAGATGATTCGCATTTTGTGAAACAATTTTGATTTTGCTAGTTTTTAAAAAAAGGTATTGATTGATTTTTTAAAAATGGTGGTGCAAGAACATAGATTTCTACTAAATAAGTTGAGATGTCAAATTTCATATATTAATTCAGCATTTATAAAATTAAAAATAACAATCAAAACATAAAATCTAATTCGTTTAATTATATACTAATTCCATATACCTGATGTGTTTTATGAAATATAAGACCAAGTACATTACTCTAGAAGGAATTAATGCGTCTATAACTTTTATGCACATTTTTAGTTTAAAAAATGTCATAAAAAAATTTAAAGGCAATCAAACGGCAAACAGATCTTGATAAAAACCTGTATGCTTCAAAGCTTAATTTAAGTTATAAATTCTCGAACATTTTGTAACGATTTCCGGTTATAAATCAAGCTTACCATTGTTGGTACCAGATGTTACGTCGGAACTGCTCTTTTCTTGACTCAAATGACTTTGCGTGCGTTTCTCGACTTGTTCTTAAGAATTCCATATTAAGAATAAGTTCGTAAGGACTTAACATTAAAACATAAGAATCTCACGGAAGAGATGGGCATTGTCATTGATAATAAATCCTTTGTTTTGCAAAAATTTCGCAACGTCAGATGGGGCTATGTTCGTATTACGCCAGTCTGCTTCACAATTCGGCATTTTTAGCACCCAATTTTTTAATTCAATGGTACGGAAAACCTTTGAATAAAAAAGCTTAGGTTATAACCTGCATACAAAGAAATGATTTTTCAGGACCTCAGATGAGCGTAGGAACATTGCTGTGTTTTTAAATTTCGAAAACTTGGGAGATGAGGAAGTCTTGATACAATTTGTAGATTAGGAAAATAATAGTGTTTTCTCAGGCATTTTTGATGAGCAGTATACGAGGCACATTTTTAAGCCATTTATTAAAGAAAAATTATAAAAAATAAGTTGTTCCCAAATTTCTAAATCATGCACGTTTATAGTCACTATTGGAGCATCTCAAAAACAAATCATACAAGTATACACATGTTAGTTTTATCTTTACAAATCTGGACAACATCTGGGCATGGGGGGATTTGGGGGTTATGCACCCCCAGAAACCAAAATGGCCCCCCAGAAATCAAAATACCCCCAGAATTCAATTTTTGAAATTTTACCACCATTTTTAAGGCCATTTTTTGACCTTCAAAAAATCTTGCACCCCCCCCCCCGAATTTTCTTGCCGCCCACCTCTGATCTGGACAGTTCAAACTAATACAAAATGAGACATCTGCAACATGTTGAATAAATTGACATATTCTAATTGTCGACCACACATGCTTCAGTAACTTTTAATCTTTTCCTTCTGGACAAGCCTTGCAAAGGAATAAACAAATTTTAAAAATTTCGAGGAAATAATCCTCCTATCCCCCGTCATCTCAACTTTGTTGTCACCATACTAAAAAGAATGATTTCTAATTAGCAAGTAAATAATTCAATACATTAAAATGGAAGACAGGATTATTTGACTATTGTGCTATGAACCAGCTCATGCTACAAAGTTATTCAGAAGTAACATTCAAAAACTTATTTTCTATGGTTCGCCCATAAAACTACAAATTTCGACCTTTAAATCTTAATAGATTTATTAGCGAAATAGTTGGATATCGAAAATATCCATCTCAAATGAATAACTTTAGTGTTTTAGAACAAGTGGTTCTCGCATCAATCTTTAAAAATGACATATTTTCGCTTTTTTAATGGTTTTTGATTTTTAATGAACTATTCTGGTCTTTCTGGCTTTAAATTAAGACATTTGCTATTTGAACATGTCCAATTAAGTATAATCTGAAATCATATTGAACACCAATTCTAAATTACATTAATATGATTCAGCTATAGCTATCGAAGAATATTGACCTGTCTGAGTAAATAAATTTATTTTTCAGTAAAATTAAGAAGCTAAACTATTTGCCTGAGTAGGCATGGAAGATCTTTCTTATTAAGGTTGTAGTCGCAGCAAAATTCTAGGGGTGCAATACTTTTCAAGATAAAAAATGGTCCTAAAAATGGTGGTATGACAATCAAATCATTTTTAAACATTTTCCATTGAAGCTCTATCCATTATTATCCAAAAAATTGCAAAAAAAAACGGAAAAAATTTCAAAAATCGAATTCCGGGGGGGGGGTATTTTAGCTCCTGAGGAAGGGGTATTTAGCCTTCTGAGAGATGCATACCCCAAAACACTGCTGCCAACTAAAATAGATATTTCGCGATAATCATGTGAAAAATATAGTAACGCTCCTAATTTTTATTATGTAATTGTACATGTAATTTTCGAAAATTGCAGCTATAAAATGTGCATTTTCACATTATTTTCCGCTAAGAATTTAAGCTCTGCATATTATAGAGATACAACATCTGTTCTTTCACAAAAAACTGTTGTTAAACCGGTGCGTGAATGGAAAAATTATTTTGTGCAATGAGAGATGAAAGTAAATTTTTATCGTAGGAAAACATACCAAGTTTTCTGTCAGCTTTCTTTCCATTTCATACACTTGGTTAATTTCCTCGTTTATTTTTTCATCAGATGCACCTTTAAAACACTGGTTACGCATTAGGATCTTTAATATTCTGACTGTCTTGAGGCATCTGGGGCAAGGATGGCTCTTTTGATACTTGTTGCAATTGATTTTCCTGTAAACAACTTGTTATATATGGCGCAATAATTCATATTTACAATTTTAGAGTCATAAAATGAAGTCATAATCATGCGTGAAAATGAGGGTTGCAAATAACATTGGAGGGACTTGCAAATCCGTCTTATTGAATGATACAAACAACCCCAATAAATACTTTAGATACACACCCCTACAAGAGGCCACAATGGCCCCTGGACTTAATACGTTAAAAATTTTTGAATTTTTATCATAACCAAGTATCCCAGGAATTTCTTAAATTTTTGCAATAACTTGTTAAAATCGAAATTTCTCACACATATCACACGATCTTATAGCCTCTACGTATGTGATATATCTTTAGACTATCAGACAGTCCTTTCAATTTGATGTGCCCACACGTAACATATATGTTACACCATCCCAGATACTTAGTCTAAAGTTTTTTGTCTTAGTTCTTCATTCAGCTTACGAAATTTGCAAAAAATACGTCTAGAACTCCCGCTTATTTTTTGGGCTTTCATTTTATGAAGTATCCAAAATCTGAATAATCAAAATTTCTAACCCATATTGTAACACATATCTAGAATTTCGGCGTACAATCACTCACGTGTTCTCGTAATTTTTTATCACATATCTAAATTTACAAATATTTTTCAATTGAGACTCATTGATTACATAAACAATCGTAATTATCGAGTTTTTCTTATCATGCATTCAGACGTCGTTTCTCTTCATACACATGTGTAGCACTTACTGTATTGATATAAAAAGTTCTCAATTTTGTTTGAAGCTTTAATGCAGCTGAATCTGCAATATTCTCATGAAAATAAAGCACCAACATGATAATCACCCATCATTTGTGTCCTCTTCGCCAGAACCGCCATCCTTTGCCCTTTTCGCATTACGCTTATCTGTTGGGCTACCTTCGTTTCTCCGTTTTCTTTTATTTGCTGTCGTTGCATCAGCCTTCTGTAGATTAATCGAAGTTCTTTAAAGAATAAAAAATTTTTAGAAAATAAAAGAATATAAATCAAAGAAACTTCTTTAAACAATGAAGAAGTTTCTTTGGAGAATTGTAAACATTGAAAGTAGAACTAAGACAAACAACTTTAGACCAGGTTCGTAAGATATATCATCCATTTTGAGATTAAGAGACAATTGGGATAATTAAAAAATATATGATGTAAATCGGTGGTAGATTAAGTAAATAGGATCATATTGGATAAATTTTGAGTATTTTAATGCTAGTGACTTCATAAAATAAAATTCATAAAATAAATCGAAATTCTAGAAGTATTTTTGACGCATTTTGCACATTGAAAGCAGAACTAAGAAAAAACAACTTAGACCAGCGATGACTTGACATAGGTTACGTGTGTCTATGCTGCTTGAGCAGTTCAGATCAGATTAAAAGAACCTACAGATAAATAAAACATATATCACGTAAATAGGGTGTGATATGTGTGAGAAGTTTTGATTATTTAGATTTTTAAAACTTTAAAGAAGTGAAAGCCAAAAAGATAAGCCAAAATTCTAGAATTATTTTTTTACAAATTTTGACAAAAACCTTGAGACTAAGTATCTGGTATGGTGTAACATATATGTTACGTGTGAGCCCATCTAATTCAAAAATATGTCTGATGGTTAAAAAATATATCACGTAAGTAGGGTATATTAGATCGTGTGAAAGTGTGAGAAATTTCGATTTGTATTCTGGAAAATTTATAAAATAAAATCCTGAAAAAGCAAAGTTCTAGAAGTAAATTCACTGATTGCGTGTAGCACTAAGACAGAACAATTTAAACCAGGATGGCGTAACTTATACCTTACGTGTGTTTGCTGTTTGAGCACTTCAGATCAGGTTAAAAAAACTTTCTGATAATGAAAAAATATATCAAGTGAATGGGGAGTGATACATGTGAGAAATTTGGATCATTATGTTTGTGGAATCCTCTGAAATAATAAGCCGAAATCCTAGAAGTATTTTAGACGAAT